>SJYW01043726.1:229692-241084 GCA_006410735.1 Raphicerus campestris
TCACATTTAAAAACTTGTTTAGGGTCTCTCAGAACACACACAAACTGTGTAGACTGCAACTTCCCAAAACTATATCCTGGAAGAGAAGAATGGACCAAATACCAGCCTTAGCAGGAGAGCTGGATATAGGCTGTGCAGCAGCCGGAGCCCCAGACCCAGAGGCTAAGGGCCTACACCCTGGTCTCTCCCCCGCTGCGTGACACCCTAACCTCTGTGAGCCTGTTTCATCAGACAAACAAGTTACTAATGAAACTGGTCTTCAGCGTCAGTTGAAATAACCCATGTAAATCGCCTTAGAGTCTCTGAGCTGAAATGTCCAGGCACAGGGCCTGGCTGGACAGAAATGAGTCAGTGCAGGAGAGGTCAGTCCAGTAACCTCCAGAATTCTGTGGCAGGGCACTTGAGGATCATGGGATTTTTGAGTTACTGAAATTTCTCTTTTACACAATATATAAAACACATAAACATTTTTAAAACTTATTGAAACTTCCTGATTTTTAAAAAACAAAAAAATCAACCCTGAATTTTCATTGAAAGGATGATGCTAAAGCTGAAGCTCTAATACTTTGGCCACCTAGCACAAAGAGCCGACACATTGGAAAAGAGAAAAATTGAGGGCAGGAGGAGAAGGGGGCAACAGGGGATGAGATGGTTGGATGGCATCACTGACTCAATGGACGTGAGTTTGAGCAAACTCTGGGAGATGGTGAAGGACAGGGAGGCCTGGCGTGCTGCGGTCCATGGGGTCACAAAAAGTAGGACATGACATACCGAATGAACAACAACAATAAAATATTAAAAGACTAAGGAATTGCTAAACGGAGACATTTCATAAGCAGTCTAAAATTCAGGGACTTCCTTGGTGGTCCAGTGGCTAAGACTTTGAGCTCCCAGTGCAGGGGACCCTGGTTCGATTCCTGGTCCAGGAACTCGATCTCACATGCTACAGCTCAAGATGGAAGATGGAAGGTCCCACGCACTGCAACAAAGACTCAGCAAAGCCCAATAAATAAACAAATAAATGTTTTTGAAAAATAATTTTAAACATAAAATAAAATTCAGAACCTCTTATAGATGGACATGGTGCAAGGTCATTTTCTCCCTGCTGTCATGGAGGTGCATGGAACCCATTTGTAAATATAAGAGCTCTATACACCCACATGTAAATTTGCAGTGAGGGCAAAGTGCTGAAGACAGCCTAGAAGGATTGGGACAGAACTCGGCTGCGTGCTCTGGGTTGCGGAATTCCAGTTTTGGAAAGATCCTCAAGGGAAAGAAAGGAACTGACGCTTACTGTGTGTCCTCTGAATGTGAGAAACTACATCAGTTATCCCTAATTTTCATAGCAGCTCTGCAAGGTCTGAAGTTGCAGAAGACTGTATAACCCGGACAGGTCACACGGCCAATAAGCAGCAGAAACAACTCAAATCCTTATCTGTCTGACCCCAAGGTTCAGTCTCTTCCCACTGGACCAGCAGCGGACAAACAACAGTCCGTGGCCAGCTCCAGCTGACCACCTTTATTTTTATCCCACCTGTGAGTCAAGAATAACTTTTATATTTTTAAACAGTCAAAAATAAATAAATAAAGAGGATATTTTGTGACATGCGAATATGGTGTGAAATTCACATTTCAGTGTCCATAAATAAATGTCTACTGGAACATAGCCACACCTGTTTATCCACATATTGTCTACAGCTGCTTTTGTGCATGTTGCTGTTGGCAGAGTGGGGTGGCTGGGCGGGAAGTCATATAGCCACCAGAGTGTACAATGCTTTTCACCTGGTCCTTTTCAGAAACACACTGTCCCACCTCTGCTCTAGACCATGTAGCCTTGAAGGTGACCGAGGCCTATACTTTTATAGATGAGGAGACACAAGTCCGTAAAGATTGAATAGATTCGCCCCAAATTAATGATACTGGGAGCGACACCAGAGCAGCAAGTGAGAAGCAGCAGGTGGCCCGCGAGGCAGGCTGAGAAGGCAGGTCAGCACTGGTCCGGCCACGCGTCTAGCCGCGATGGAGAAGGGGACCAGGTGAGGTAGGGGAGCAGGGGAGCCAGCAGGGGAGGGGCCTGGAGTGCACACTGGAAACGGAGTCCCATCTGGAGGAAACGACAAGGAGGCAGGGTATTCAGAGAAGACCATCTCATCCACAGCCTGGACGCTGGGTTCAAGCACAGGGTCACGGTGGAGGGACCCACCAAGGAGGCCAGAAGAAATCACAAGCAGAACCTTATCTTTCACTCAGTGAAACAGATATTAAATATAATAAAAACGTTTTTTTAAGTACTTCCTGGCAAGGAAATATTTCTCAAGTATAACGAAGTGAAAAGGGTTTACAAAGCTATTTATATGGCCTGGTCTTTACTTTCTGAATATACATTTATACATGTTTACATAAATTAAATGATTTGAAATGATATATACCAATACACCATGGTAAAATGGTAGTTATGACTGATTGCGATCACAGGTGTTTTTTGCTTCTTTGTATCTGGATATTTTCTGATCTTTCTATTTATTGCTTTTCTAGCAATAAATAAAGTCATTTTGTAGTATCGGTCTGGGAATAACAGATCAATAGAACAGAATAGAAAACTGAAAAAAAATTCAATAGAATCAGATATGTGATAAATGTGGAATTTGGAATCAATGGAGGAAAGATGGGTAACTCAGTACATTGCGTTAGTTCAATTGGCTAAATGTTTGGGAGATAAAGTTGAGCTCTAAATACATGTAGATGTGGTACAAATGAAGCATGTTTACAAGATATTAGTGAGAAAAAAGTTTACAAAGTATGATTTTTCAAAAGAAGCTACATATGTATATGCATGTATATAAATCTTGTATGGATAGATGCTGGGAAAGATAGAGGGCAGGAGGAGAAGAAGGTGACAGGGGATGAGACGGTTGGATGGCATCATCAACACAATGGACATGAGTTTGAGCAAACTCCAGGAAGTAGTGAAGGACAGGGAAGCCTGGTGTGCTGCTATTCATGGGATCACAAACAGTCGGACACAACTGAGCAACTGAACAACATACGCGAATAAATAGATAGATAGATGATAGAGATAGATTAAAAATACAGATATCAGCTCAGTTCAGTAGCTCAGTCATGTACGACTCTTTGTGACCCCAGGGACTGCAGCACACCAGCCTTCCCTGTCCATCACCAACTCCCAGAGCTTACTCAAACTCATGTCCATAGAATTGGTGATGCCAGATATATATACAGTACATATCCATTCAAGAAACATAAAGAGAGATTCACATCAAACTTGTAACCATGGTTACTTCTACCAAGTGAGAGAGAAAAGAGGATGCTTTCACACCCTACACAATTACACACATTATATATTTGAATTTTTGTCTTGAGAATGTAATATGTGCAAAACTATAAAAATGAAAGCCCTATAATCTCTAAAATAAATAGAGCCTAGAAGATTCTTCAGTGTGTCACCATGGAAGTGACTAGAACAGCCCTCGAAATCCGTTAGGTTGTTAAGGTTCAAGTTTGGCCTGAAGCTAGCTGATAGTACGGTGCCAGTATCAATTTCCTGATTTTGACAGTGAACCACNACCCATTTGTAAATATAAGAGCTCTATACACCCACATGTAAATTTGCAGTGAGGGCAAAGTGCTGAAGACAGCCTAGAAGGATTGGGACAGAACTCGGCTGCGTGCTCTGGGTTGCGGAATTCCAGTTTTGGAAAGATCCTCAAGGGAAAGAAAGGAACTGACGCTTACTGTGTGTCCTCTGAATGTGAGAAACTACATCAGTTATCCCTAATTTTCATAGCAGCTCTGCAAGGTCTGAAGTTGCAGAAGACTGTATAACCCGGACAGGTCACACGGCCAATAAGCAGCAGAAACAACTCAAATCCTTATCTGTCTGATCCCAAGGTTCAGTCTCTTCCCACTGGACCAGCAGCGGGCAAACAACAGTCCGTGGCCAGCTCCAGTTGACCACCTTTATTTTTATCCCACCTGTGAGTCAAGAATAACTTTTATATTTTTAACAGTCAAAAATAAATAAATAAAGAGGATATTTTGTGACATGCGAATATGGTGTGAAATTCACATTTCAGTGTCCATAAATAAATGTTTACTGGAACATAGCCACACCTGTTTATCCACATATTGTCTACAGCTGCTTTTGTGCATGTTGCTGTTGGCAGAGTGGGGTGGCTGGGCGGGAAGTCATATAGCCACCAGAGTGTACAATGCTTTTCACCTGGTCCTTTTCAGAAACACACTGTCCCACCTCTGCTCTAGACCATGTAGCCTTGAAGGTGACCGAGGCCTATACTTTTATAGATGAGGAGACACAAGTCCGTAAAGATTGAATAGATTCGCCCCAAATTAATGATACTGGGAGCGACACCAGAGCAGCAAGTGAGAAGCAGCAGGTGGCCCGCGAGGCAGGCTGAGAAGGCAGGTCAGCACTGGTCCGGCCACGCGTCTAGCCGAGATGGAGAAGGGGACCAGGCGAGGTAGGGGAGCAGGGGAGCCAGCGGGGGGCGGGGCCTGGAGTGCACACTGGAAACGGAGTCCCATCTGGAGGAAACGACAAGGAGGCAGGGTATTCAGAGAAGACCATCTCATCCACAGCCTGGACGCTGGGTTCAAGCACAGGGTCACGGTGGAGGGACCCACCAAGGAGGCCAGAAGAAATCACAAGCAGAACCTTATCTTTCACTCAGTGAAACAGATATTAAATATAATAAAAACATTTTTTTAAGTACTTCCTGGCAAGGAAATATTTCTGAAGTATAACGAAGTGAAAAGGGTTTACAAAGCTATTTATATGGCCTGGTCTTTACTTTCTGAATATACATTTATACATGTTTACATAAATTAAATGATTTGAAATGATATATACCAATACACCATGGTAAAATGGTAGTTATGACTGATTGCGATCACAGGTGTTTTTTGCTTCTTTGTATCTGGATATTTTCTGATCTTTCTATTTATTGCTTTTCTAGCAATAAATAAAGTCATTTTGTAGTATCGGTCTGGGAATAACAGATCAATAGAACAGAATAGAAAACTGAAAAAAAATTCAATAGAATCAGATATGTGATAAATGTGGAATTTGGAATCAATGGAGGAAAGATGGGTAACTCAGTACATTGCGTTAGTTCAATTGGCTAAATGTTTGGGAGATAAAGTTGAGCTCTAAATACATGTAGATGTGGTACAAATGAAGCATGTTTACAAGATATTAGTGAGAAAAAAGTTTACAAAGTATGATTTTTCAAAAGAAGCTACATATGTATATGCATGTATATAAATCTTGTATGGATAGATGCTGGGAAAGATAGAGGGCAGGAGGAGAAGAAGGTGACAGGGGATGAGATGGTTGGATGGCATCATCAACACAATGGACATGAGTTTGAGCAAACTCCAGGAAGTAGTGAAGGACAGGGAAGCCTGGCGTGCTGCTATTCATGGGATCACAAACAGTCAGACACAACTGAGCAACTGAACAACATACGCGAATAAATAGATAGATAGATGATAGAGATAGATTAAAAATACAGATATCAGCTCAGTGCAGTAGCTCAGTCATGTACGACTCTTTGTGACCCCAGGGACTGCAGCACACCAGCCTTCCCTGTCCATCACCAACTCCCAGAGCTTACTCAAACTCATGTCCATAGAATTGGTGATGCCAGATATATATACAGTACATATCCATTCAAGAAACATAAAGAGAGATTCACATCAAACTTGTAACCATGGTTACTTCTACCAAGTGAGAGAGAAAAGAGGATGCTTTCACACCCTACACAATTACACACATTATATATTTGAATTTTTGTCTTGAGAATGTAATATGTGCAAAACTATAAAAATGAAAGCCCTATAATCTCTAAAATAAATAGAGCCTAGAAGATTCTTCAGTGTGTCACCATGGAAGTGACTAGAACAGCCCTCGAAATCCGTTAGGTTGTTAAGGTTCAAGTTTGGCCTGAAGCTAGCTGATAGTACGGTGCCAGTATCAATTTCCTGATTTTGACAGTGAACCACATTATGTAAGATGCTGCCACTGGGGGAATCTGGGTGATGGGGCCAGGGGAACCTCTATTTTGGTAACCTCTGGCTCATCTATAAACTATAAAAGCTTAAAGTTTTGGGGTGGTTGAATTCTACGAATATGTCTATCCCGTACTGTTTTGGACCTACAAAAATGGTAATCTCGTATAGCTAACTGTATAATTAAAGAAAAGGCTTAACCTAATCAATTGCATGTGAACCTGTGTGAGGAATTTTGGTGACAGAAGTAGAGTGGCCACAGGGATGAGGATTCAGCGGTTCCGTGGGGCAGGGGTGGTCCTGGGGCGTCCTGCCGGTACCAGTCCACTTTGTTCCAACCCACCTCCACCAGGCAGCATCTGCACCCTGATGCCCAGAAAGGTGCACACGTCTTGATTTGCGGCTTCCACCTGGTTCTCCTCTCTGTTTCCATCCCCCGAAGCCGTCAGTACTGTTCAGCGTGGACAGATGGAGTTACAAAGCCAAGGGTGGCCCCCGAGCCTGTGCCGGTCACCTGCCAGGCCAGCCCTGTGAGGCCCTGAGTGCAGAGGGGCCTCGCCGCTCCCTCTGAGACAGGGCTCCCCAGTAACCAGCTCAAGTCAAAGACGCAGCCAGGAGAGTGGGCCTCAGAGGGAGCGGGCACAAAATGAGGAGCCTTGCGGCAACTGCGCACAGGCCCAAGGACCCCTGGGGCTCTGAGCCCCCAGGGGAGCCCAAACAGAGGTCCAAACACTAATAAAATCAGTGAGAGTATGAGCGTATCAGAACAGCAGTATCTGGAGCACCAGGAACACTTCCAAGAGAGGAGAGATAAGGCAATGGCTTGTCACGAAAGTTAAATGACTCCAGGTAGGACAAGATGTCCTGGCCTGGACGCCAGGACAAGTGGGCTGCAGAACAGTCAGCTGGAGAGGTGTGGGCAGTAGCCCGCTGAGCTGCAGTTTTGTGCTCCGTGAGCTGGAGGGGCCGCCTAGGCTGGACCGAGGGCCGCCCCACTGGTGGTACCACATCCCGGACTACAGCCCGCATCTCTCTTAGCCTGGAGGTCTCCACTCTGCCTGTATCTCTCTGAGCTTCTAGGCCCCGTCTCCTGAACTCCTGAGATTTCCAACCTAGTCTTTTCCCCTCTAACTACATGCTTTGAAATCTAACCTTCCCTCAAAACCCCTGACCCACCTAGAGATCAGTAAGTCACCCCGTAATCTTTCCCGAAGGCCTGGTGGCCGGGCAGCCTGTAATTTCCCCGCCTCGCATCACCAGCCCTGCAGAGCACAGGACTGTTCTCGGCAGCACAATTGCTGGTCTTTAGCAGACTCTGGACCTGCTCGTCTCAGCAAACGGCTTTCTATGGTCACGGTCCACAGAGTGCCGTCTGGACCTCTCACGCTGAAACCAAGTTGGGCAGAGGTCCAGGTTTGCAGAAAGTCAAAACCAAAGTTTGGTGGCTTCACCCCAAAACCCAGCAAGGAGTCTCCAAGGAGGGCGCCACACATCTGAAAATGGAAAAGACACCAAAACTTCAACCATTCACCTTCTTTCCCCCACCCCGCCCCTCCTCACAACTGGCTCCTCTTTTCCCAAATAGCATAAGAAGCCCTTTTCTTTCCACGAGGACAGTCTGAAGACGGTTAACACAGATTGCTAGTTAGTGCTAACCACAGCGAGGGAAAATGTCAGATATTAATGCTGCTTTTTTTATATGGCAGGGTGAGCATTCGGGGATAAGAATAAACTCTTATTGACAGGGTCAAACACCACAATATGTACATATCACTGAAGTGTGTTTGCAAAATAGGCAATAATGGCTCTAAATAGACTGTCTCGGAATGACTAATAAATAATAAGCATCTTGCCTTCAAAATTAACAACAGAGAAGAAGCGTATTATTTAGAGCACGGCAGCGAGAAGTGGCTTTCACTGGGGGACCGGGGCCACGGCAGGAGGGGCCCAGACCCTATCCCTGGCCTCACGTTCCTTCCCACACAGCGGGCCACGCGACACGGGGGCAAGAGCAGAGCTGCCCAAACAGGTGATGTCGGAGAGCCTCAGAGGCTGGCCCTGGAGGGCACCTTCCTCTTCCTTGAGCTGCAGCGTCCCTGGTCCTCCACTGGCCGTCACTGGCCTAGGTTCACACGAGGTAAAGAAGGAGGCGCCCACAGAACCGTCCCATCCAAGGACACACAGCCTCTGGGGTTGGGATGGATACACAGCCCTAGAATGCAAGAGTCCAGCACCTCAGCCCCTCTTCTCTGTGACCTGGGATGACACCAGAGCTCGTGGGAAGCCCGTTCCTCGGTCTTAGACGTGGCAGCAGCCCTTCAGAGTCTCACCACAGGATTAAAGGAGATAAGTAACAGACCTGAGTCAAAGTAAAATGATATTCCATGAAACGCATGAAGCAATAATATGAGTAAGAAAGGCTGTGTTCCTTTTACTTTATTTTTGCTACTTGTTGCTGTTCAGTCACCAAGTCGGGTCCAACTCTTTGTAACTCCGTGGACTGCAGCACCCCAGGCCTCCCTGTCCTTCACTATCTCCCTGAGTTTGCTCAAGTTCATGTCCCTTGGATTAGTGATGCCATCCAACCATCTCATCCTCTGTGGCCCGCTTTTCCTTCTGCCTTCAATCTTTCCCAGCATCAATATCCCCATATTCCTTTTAAAATGATACTGTTATGATGCTAATAAAATCTATGAGAAACAGCTACTCTCAAAGTTAATAAGCACTGCCATCTTTGCAGGACTGAATAGTTACCCCTGGACTGATATGAACACCAAATATGTATATTTATTCTTAGAGCTTGTCTGGTTTCCAAGTCCTTTGAATACAGCTGTCTTAACTGATGCTCAGTAAGGAAACCAGTGAAGAAACCCAAACTCAAGGAAGCCAGCAGCTTCCCCAGGGTCACCAAGGTAACGGACACTATGGTTGGACTTTTAGCGCTCCGTTGCTCTGTCGACAAAACCACAGTGACTCTGTAAAGAAGCCAGCACGTCTGGGCAGCCCAGTATCAGTCTGTGGTTGTCCACTGTGGACAAAGATTCATCAGGACAAGGACTGTTGCTGGGCTTGCTTGTAACACCACGTGGAGAGTTCCCAAGGGTGAGGTTGAGTGCCCAGGCTCCTGCCACACACAGCATGGACCTCAGACCAGTCATTCAAGTGGGAGATGCTCCATCTTCACTTTATTCTCAGGGCTGCAGGAAGGCAGGTTAGACCCAGATCCCGTGATATCCCAGAGCTCACATCCTCCCCCTGGCTGTCACCACCTCATGTAAATCCGCAAAAACCCCTGTGCCCTTTCCAGATTCTGATCCCACATCCCGAGCAGATGCAATGAGAAGGGGAAAGAGATCAGCCAAGTAGCCAGATATTTTATTTCTTTGATACCAAGAGTAGGCACATGTGAAATTGCTCAGTTGAATGTATAAACTCAGTTTGTAATCAGAATATTTTTTCACTGGAAAGGCAGCCATAGAGACACAAAAGAAGCCTTTCTGCTCCCCTGTTTCCTCGTGTTAAAATTAGAGTTATTTTTGGAAGGCATTTTGGCATTATTCATCAAGTGCTTTAAAAACGTTTACACCCTTTAGCCAAGTAATTCCCTTTCTAAGAAACACGAGCAGAAACTCAAAGAGACACATGGAGATACCGCCACTTACACCTGGGAAGAGTTAGCCATAAACGTTCGTGTTCATCACTAAAAGAGAGTGTGAACTATGGTGGTTTCTTGGCAATGCGTTTACCATAGAACTTTATTTTTTTCTTTGTCTCAATATTTTCCAAAATTCTCTATAATAAGAAACAACCAAAATATCCATTGACAGATGAATGGATAGACAAAATGTGGTACATACATACAATAGAATATGGGTCATCCTTAGAAAGGAAGGACATTTTGATACAGGCTACAGTATGGATGAATCTTAAAGATGCTAGGCAAAGTGAACTAAAGCAGTCACAGAAAGACAAATGCTGTGTGACTCCACTTATATGAGGGCCCTTGAATAATCAAGTTCAAAGAGGTAGAACGGAGGGAGGTGGGTGCCAGAGGTTTGGGGGAGCAGATGAGGAGTTAGCATTTCATAGGGACAAGAGTTTCAGTTTGGGAAGATGAGAAAGTTCTGGAGATGACGGTGGGGATGGCTGCGTACAACATGAAGAAGGGAGAGGCTCTTATTTAGGCGGAAAGAATGAAGTTGAATCATTTCCTTTTGATGAGTCGCTTTACATTTTGTACTAAGTATGAACCAAAGAGAGCAAAGACACAAAGGAAATTCCATATTTAAACTCAGGGTTAAAGTTACAAGTATAAGATACACTTGCCTTTGTTAAAAAAAAAAAAAAATCTGTCTTGCATAACGACAAGAAAGAGAAATTGAAGATCGTGTCACGTTGCCTGGGAGTTTTCTGGATGGCCGCACTTATTCCCTTGAGATGAGTGATGAGAGCTGGCAAAATCACGCCCTCCTTTCCAGTTTCACCATCGTCAAATGGAGGATGCGGCAGAGTCACCACTGCGTTCATCCCCAGGCCTTCCTAAGTCCACCTCAGCTGAGAAGCTGCTGTTTAAAAACCAGCTGAAGGGCTTCCCTGGGGGGCCAGTGGGTTTGATTCAGGGGACGTGGGTTCAGTCCCTGGTTGGGGAACTAAGATTTCACACCCCTCGGGGCAACTAAACCCGAGCGCCCCAACAGGGAAGCCTTTGGACTCAGCACAGTCAAAACAAAACGCAATAGCAAACAAACAAGAGCAGCTGAAGAGCTGTGGCAGCGTGGTTCAGCCATGTTCAGCAGGCATAAACCAACTGGAACTGTAGCACGATCCCACTCATACTCATATATTGATCAAGCATCAGGTATTGAGCTTTCTGGTGTTAGTCCCTGAGTCATGACCCAGTGGACCGTCGTCCACCAGGCTCCTCTGTCTACGAAATTCTCCAGGCAGGCATACTGGAGTGGATAGGCGTTCCCTTCTCCAGGGGATCTTCCCGATCCAAGGGCTCAAAACTGGGTCTCCCACATTGCAGGTAGATTCTCACCACCTGAACCACCAGGGAAGCCCACTATATGGTTGATGCAAATGTTTTATTGTGGCAAAATACAGACAACATGGAATTTACCTGAGAGTCCATTGGATTGCAAGGAGAGCCAACCAGTCCATTCTGAAGAAGATCACCCCTGGGATTTCTTTGGAAGGAATGATGCTGAAGCTCCAGTACTTTGGCCTCCTCGTGTGAAGAGTTGACTCATTGGAAAAGACCCTGATGCTGGGAGGGATTGGGGGCAGGAGGAGAAGGGGACGACCGAGGATGAGATGGCTGGATGGCATCACTGACTCGATG
>SJYW01043726.1:262017-274402 GCA_006410735.1 Raphicerus campestris
CGGTCCCCTGCAGAGCCCGACTGCGGGTGCCCCCGCCGCCGGCGGCCTAGGGATTGCTGCTCGAGGGTGGCTCTCCGGCGCGCCGGTGCCCTCGCGGCCTGCCCGAGAGGAGGAGGGAGGGGACGGGGAGGGAGGGATGCGAAAGTGGGTCAGGAATGTAACTGGACGCTGCGCACCCCCACGCACCGTCCCCCCACCCCATGCGGGCCGCGCCGGCTTGGAAAGCTAGTCTTTGGCTGTTGTGGTTCCCCGGCATTACCGGTGGACGGTTACCAGGGGATCCCGAGGGGTGTGCTTCTCTGTGACCCTGGGGGAAGGAAAACCCGGTTGCCTCAGTAACGGAGTCGGGCTTGGATGCGGTGATGCAGCGGATGTTTTAGGTGAGCCTGACCGTGAGGAGGCTGCACTTGCCTGAGGGAGTGGACTCACTTGTCTTACTCCTGAACCAAGACGTGGAAGGAAAGCTGGAGAGGATGGTGGGTTCTTGGCCCTGCTTCGTGTTTGTGGTTTTACCGTCTCAAGAGAACATGAATTCAGCGGTTTTGCTTTCGAGCTTGCCGTCTCCCAAACACAGGCCCGGGCTGCCGTAATTCACTCAAGTTCTTATCAAACGCTCACATAGTTGCTACAAAGGCTTGAAGTTGATATCTAGACTTGGAAGGGGTAGGGGACTGACAGTCTTGTATTTGGGGAAGGCCTGAGAAACAGACATGAAAAGGCCTTTATTAAAACTCAAGGCAGAAGAAGTGAGAGCAAGCAGTCCAGTCAAGTTTCCTCCGGGGCTCAGGGGCGCCTCACACCCCAAGCACGTGATCAGGAGATGGAGGACCCAGATTTTAAAGTGAGGGGCTTTGCATGCTGGTAACACAAGCAGAGTCAAGAAGAAATGATAGTAAATGATGAGACTGCGGAGATGAAGCTTAGTGTTGTGGAGTTTGCAGCCCAGAGTCTTCTTGAGCACCCTTCCAGGGAGTTGTTGCATTTTTTCCCTTCTTCGGGTTTCGTCCCGGGACCTCAATTGCAGAGTGCAGGGTAGGGCTGAAGCGGACCCCGAGGAGCCACGAAGCTTCAGACTCCCAGCAAATGGCTGGAGTTTTATTCAGAAGCCCAAAGGGTGGGTTACCCTTTAAAGAGATCTTAAGGGCTATCTGAAAAGATGACTTAGCAACCAATGTAAATTTCTGTTTCCCAGGGAACTAGTGATAAAGAAACCTAAAAATTGTGACGCAGTTTGCATTGAATNTACCCGGGACCTCAATTACAGAGTGCAGGGTAGGGCTGAAGCGACCCCGAGGAGCCACGAAGCTTCAGACTCCCAGCAAACGGCTGGAGTTTTATTCAGAAGCCCAAAGGGTGAGTTACCCTTTAAAGAGATCTTAAGGGCTATCTGAAAAGAAATTTACCAATGTAAATTTCTGTTTCCCAGGGAACTAGTGATAAAGAAACCTAAAAATTGTGACGCAGTTTGCATTAAATAATCCTTATTCATAGGAAGCAAAAACTGATCAGTTGAATTTCTGTAAATTGAATCATACATTTATGTATAAAAGAGGTTATTTTGTAGGGAAAACTTATGGAGATCTAACCATCCCTACTCTATTTTTCTTTTATTTTTTTTAACTCCATTTTCTTATCAGTAAAATGGGATTAAGATAATAATAGGTGGTTTGCTCTGGGGTGACAGACTGGATTTTTTCCATTGCTTTCTAGGTAGAGGATCCTCACTTCCAAGGATGAAAGTCTTTATTTTCACTTACGATGTTTTCCTGAACTGTAGAACAGCTGAAGTTGGAAAGGAACCAATTCCATATGCTAAATAGTCTTTGTGTTCTGGAAACTTGAAAAAATATGATCTTAGATCTTGTCACCCTGTTAGCATGATTTCCTTCTGTGTGAGATAATGAGACTTTCAAATCTTGGTGCAAACCGGCGTTGTTGCTATGGAACTGAATTGAAATTTTAAGTAGAAAGTGAAGTAGCCAACTTCCTCTTTTCCCCCATCCCTTCTCCCCCACCCCCTTCAATTTCGTCTGCATTCATTAAACGTTTCTGTATGGGGTGATCTTCATTTTAGCTATAACTCAGGTTTATAAAGCAAGTTGAATTAATGAATATCAGTTAAGAAAGCAGTAACAATAGTCCTCAATATTGTGTCTTGGATATATTTAAGATATCCAAGACACAACAGTAAGTAATTTGAAGGGGGGCCACTTTTCAAGAAATCGCCTATGTGTCAGCAGATTTTCACATAGGTTATTTTGGACGATGCATTGTAGCAAATGCACCTGCAAAATGGTTTTGTTTTTTTTTCCAATGAACATAAGCTTTAAACATTTTAGCTACCTACTTTGTTTAGAACCATGTTAATTTAAGGCCTGAGGAGATTACAGAGAGGCATATCCACGTTCCTAAAAAGACTCAAGTCTAATATGTCCTATTAGGGGTGACAACTAGATGACAAATATACGTGTAACTATTTAGGGGTTAAATGAAAACACCAGTAAAAAATTATGTGCCTATAGGAGTAAGAAGAGATGACAGATTCACAGATGAAAGGTGAGTTGAGAAGTGCAATAAAGACTTAACAATTTTTTTCTTCTGTTTATTCTCTACATGTTAGCAGTGAATGGATCTCACTTCTTCATAAAAATGAGAGTTTGCTCATTTTCAGGGAGATGCAGCCAGACAGCTAGTGTGCAACTGACGTTGATGAGAAGTCAGTGGTTAAGTGCTAGGGAGGGGCAGAGAGCAGAGGGTGAGAGGGAAGGTAAAAAGGAGCAGACACACCCTTACTTAGCAGAGGCTCGGATGTGGCAGGGTGCTGGGTGTGCCCTGGGAGGGTCGCTGTGAGGTGGCAGCCATCAGGAAGTGCTCCCAAGGGAGTGGGTAGAACTTGAACTTGGGCCTTACAGGATGTGTACGATTTTTATAGCTAGAGAGAGAAAGGCATTCCTAGTGGGAGAAGGAAGATAAAGCACAAGGCAGGAGGTTGCAAGGTACACTGGGGGAATTTGACTAGATTAGCTTTGCTGCTAGAGGTTGATGGAATATGAAACTGTCACTTGAATGATAGGTTAGTATTGTTAGTTCCTCAGTCGTGTCCGACTCTTTGTGACCCAGTGGATTGTAGCTTGCCAGGCTCCTCTGTCCATGGAATTCTCCAAGCAAGAATACTGGAGTGGGTTGCCATTCCCCTTTCCAGGGGATCTTCCTGACCTAGGGATCAAAGCCAGGTCTCTCACATTGTGGGCAGATTCTTTACTATCTGAGCCACCAGGGAAGCCCCAGTGTGATAGGTTAGGTTAAGGCCTTTGAATGCCTGGGCCAGGTTTGGTGTTAGGACTGTATCTACAGGTAGAGGGGAATTGTAACAGGATTTTGAGCAAGGGAAATACATGGTCAGAGTCATCACTGGAGGAAGATTAATCTTGTGAGTTTGGCTGCAGTGGGAGTTTAGGGACCATGAGGGTCCAGTGCCACGGGGACATGTGGGCCTGGAGAACAACTGTGTCCCGTGGGCCAGGTGGTAAGGGTGGTGCTTTGTGAGTCGTAAAAGGGACAGTGACCGTATTTTGTAGTGTTTGGATGTGAACTTGAAGCATCCTAGATGACCGAGGATTTAAATCTAGACACCTTGGCAGGTCGTACTATCAACCGAAATTGGAACAGGAAGCCAGTGTTTCAGGTAATTGCAGAGTTGATTTCAGAAGTGGAGTCCAGAGGCTGTGATTGCCAACTGGGTTTAGGTGGCTTAGGCGGGGTGGGTGGGTCTCGGCTGAAGGCAGAGGTGTGAGTCCTTAACATAGAGGTAGGTGATTATTGGTCCTGGATTTGAACTTGGTGGCAAAGGACACATTTTAGGGAACATTCGCCATTAGAACTTACTGTATATATTGAGTTGGCCAAAAAGTTCATTCAGGTTTGGACATACCCTCTTTATGGAAAAACCCAAATGACCTTTTTGGCAACCCAATATATATGCACATATGTATTTATACATTTCAAACTTCTCCTGGGAATTCCTGAGTGGTCCAGTGGTTAGGACTCTGTTAGGGGCACAAACATGTTCCATCCCTGGGAGAACTAAAATCCTACAAGCCATGCAGCTCCCCCAAAAAATTCTCCTTCCTTGTAAAGCACAAGAAGGTAGTCATTCCTGAGGCTTTGGGTTAAAGCCAGTCTACTGAATCAGCATTGCTGTAACCCAAGTGCCTTACCCAGCAGCTCCCAAACCCGGCTCAACAGATTCAGGGGTCCCAGCCCCGTTCAGTTCAGTCGCTAAGTCGTGTCCGACTCTTTGTGGCCACACGGACTGCAGTATGCCAGGCTTCCCTGTCCATCACCAACTCCCGGAGCTTCCTCAAACCCATGGCCATCAGTTGGTGATGCCATCCATCCATCTCGTCCTCTGTCGTCCCCTTCTCCTCCTGCCTTCAGTCTTTCCCAGCATCAAGGGCTTACCTCACAGGCACCCAATCAGAATCTCCTGGGCCAGCAGGCTGCGTTTTCTGCAGGGGTCATAGGCCACACTGCTGTGGCTTTGTCTCGGGGAACCAGTGCCAGGGGGTGTGTCCTTCAGTCTGAGACCTCCGCAGAGCCTCCTGTCTCCCCGGGAGAGCAGGAGTTCTTCCTTTCCCTGGGTTGGTTTCAACCTGTTCTTGTGCTTTGCTATCTGATGGACAACCGTTGATAGACAGTACTAGAGGTTTTTTATATCTACTGGACCTGCTGCTTCCCGAATTTAGCAGCGGGTCTGGAAGCCTGGATGGGTGTGTCAGAAGAACTCTGTCCTGCTAGGTAGGAAGGAGGTTGCGGGTGATGCGCTGTGTATGGAGCTGACTCACAGGCCATCCATCAAAGTGTGTTGAGATGAAGCAATAAACCGGGCCCCAGGCAGATCCCTTCCTGTGCCTCTGGACGCACAGACCCGGGGCGTGGTGTTTGGCAGTATTCTCAAGAGCACCACTTAGCTGGTCCTTTTCAGGGAAGCTGGGTAGTCAGAGGTAAGGAGAGGCAAGCTGTGGGCTCTCAACACCAGGCCAGAGTTTAGAGAGAAGCAATCTAGCGAGAAATGGATAGTCTGAAATTCGGGGTTGGACTTCTAAAAGGCGATGACCGTTAACTCGTTTTTCAAGGAATACCTGTCTGTCTACCTATCTCATTACTTTGCATGCGTGTGTGCTCAGCATATCCAGTTCTTCTGCGACCCCATGGACTGTAGCCAACCAGGCTCCTCTGTCCATGGGATTTTCCAGGCAAGAATACTGGAGTGGGGTGCCATTTCCTTCTCCAGGGGATCTTCCCAACCCAGAAATCGACCCAAGTCTCCTGCATTGCAGGTGGATTCTTTACCGCTGAGCCACCTGGGAAGCCCATCTCTTTGCTTTATTGTCACAAAAAAACAGTGTCTGCCCTTTTGAGCAGCAGCACTTTGTCACTTTAGGTAGTCAGGTGCTGATTATCTGGGTGCAAGTTTTCATTTGCTCTTTTTTTTCCTTGTTTAAAAGCTAAAAAGAGCAATTCTCACATCCATATTGTTATGTGCCTGGTGGACTAGCAGGCAGATGCTAATAATGAAAACTGATGGTGGAAACGGGGTGGGGGGGCGGGGTTGGCACTGTCCCCTCCCCACTTCCCTCCATGTACAGAGCTTAAACTAGCCATATTTCTAATGTGTTTATTGCTAAGTCTTCATTGCTGCTCTCAGAGTTTCTCTAGTTGCGGCAAGTGAGGACTCCTCTCTAGTTGCGATGGGCAAGCTTCTCATCGCGGGGATTTCTCTTCTTAAGAGCACGGGCTCCAGGGCTTGTGGGCTGCAGTAGCTGTAGAACACAGGCTCAGATGCCCTGTGGCACGCGGGGTCCTCCGGGACCAAGGATCAAACCCGTGTCCCCTGCATTGGCAAACAGACTCCCGACCCCTGGACCACCGGCGAAGTCCTTCTTTGGCATTTTTAAGTGTGCAATTTAGTTACTGTTAAGTATATTCACATTGTTATGCAATAAAACCTAGGTCTTGAGTGTAATTTAGAATATAAGAGAGTGTTCTAAAAATGTTAGAAAAATGAAGCCCACGATACCCAGGAAACCGTGAGAGAAGATGGTGTATAACGCAGACCCTTAGAGCATTCAGGTGAGAGGAGAGAGGTGACAGGTAGATAGGTGGCCCTTCTGCTGGATGGGCTTGCCTGAGAGCATCCTATTCAGCAGCTAATTGTGAAGCTAGAGTGCAGGGGAGAAATGGCAGTTTTCTACTTGAGATTTCTTTAAGAGGCCAAAAATAGGGCTAACATCTTGATACACCGATTTTAAATTTTCCTTAAAGCTCTGAGTGTAGAATGAGAGAAAGAGCTCCAATGAAAATTTACAGAATCTATTGATAATTTACACAATTTCCTCCAAACTTTGCCCTATACTCTGTGGCATGTATAGAGTTTCATATATGTTTTGCACTCTCTTGATTCACACAAGGGGTGGGTAATATTTACTGCTGTTATCCTAGTTTTCCAAGTGACCTGTATCTTATTATTATTTATGAAAATACAGGTATCAACTGCCAAAAAACATCTTAGTGAGTAAGAAGCTCTAAGTGTTTGAGCATGTCAGTGATTACATGGTTAAATGAAAGTTTTAAGGTTAAATAGGTGAGATTTGCAAAAAGATTGGAAGTTCTTAGTCAACCCCAAACTAGTAACAGTTCACTGCTCTTTATTTTTCCTTTAGAAAATTTATTTTCACAACCCCTTACTGTTTGCACTCATTCATAATACCCACAAAACAGGTTTGAAGCTGCTCAGTCCAACAGGATGTCAGCTGCAGTTCCAAAGAAGCTATGGGTTCTTGTTTTACCAAAGGAGAGATGCTTCCATTTCCAGCCTTGGAAATGTAGGACTTGTTTAATAGCCCTCTGTTTAGAAAGTGCTGCTGAATTTGAGAAAACTTAGAGAATGGCTCTGAGTTTCTTATTCATAACTGCTTTAGTAAACTTTTGCTTATCAGTCCTGAGAAGATGTGTTAAAACCAGCTTGGCAACTTTTTTTTTTTTNACACCCTTACTTAGCAGAGGCTCGGATGTGGCAGGGTGCTGGGTGTGCCCTGGGAGGGTCGCTGTGAGGTGGCAGCCATCAGGAAGTGCTCCCAAGGGAGTGGGTAGAACTTGAACTTGGGCCTTACAGGATGTGTACGATTTTTATAGCTAGAGAGAGAAAGGCATTCCTAGTGGGAGAAGGAAGATAAAGCACAAGGCAGGAGGTTGCAAGGTACACTGGGGGAATTTGACTAGATTAGCTTTGCTGCTAGAGGTTGATGGAATATGAAACTGTCACTTGAATGATAGGTTAGTATTGTTAGTTCCTCAGTCGTGTCCGACTCTTTGTGACCCAGTGGATTGTAGCTTGCCAGGCTCCTCTGTCCATGGAATTCTCCAAGCAAGAATACTGGAGTGGGTTGCCATTCCCCTTTCCAGGGGATCTTCCTGACCTAGGGATCAAAGCCAGGTCTCTCACATTGTGGGCAGATTCTTTACTATCTGAGCCACCAGGGAAGCCCCAGTGTGATAGGTTAGGTTAAGGCCTTTGAATGCCTGGGCCAGGTTTGGTGTTAGGACTGTATCTACAGGTAGAGGGGAATTGTAACAGGATTTTGAGCAAGGGAAATACATGGTCAGAGTCATCACTGGAGGAAGATTAATCTTGTGAGTTTGGCTGCAGTGGGAGTTTAGGGACCATGAGGGTCCAGTGCCACGGGGACATGTGGGCCTGGAGAACAACTGTGTCCCGTGGGCCAGGTGGTAAGGGTGGTGCTTTGTGAGTCGTAAAAGGGACAGTGACCGTATTTTGTAGTGTTTGGATGTGAACTTGAAGCATCCTAGATGACCGAGGATTTAAATCTAGACACCTTGGCAGGTCGTACTATCAACCGAAATTGGAACAGGAAGCCAGTGTTTCAGGTAATTGCAGAGTTGATTTCAGAAGTGGAGTCCAGAGGCTGTGATTGCCAACTGGGTTTAGGTGGCTTA
This sequence comes from Raphicerus campestris, assembly GCA_006410735.1. Taxonomy (NCBI): domain Eukaryota; kingdom Metazoa; phylum Chordata; class Mammalia; order Artiodactyla; family Bovidae; genus Raphicerus; species Raphicerus campestris. The sequence goes on from SJYW01043726.1 coordinate 270,034, forward strand.
GGCGGGGTGGGTGGGTCTCGGCTGAAGGCAGAGGTGTGAGTCCTTAACATAGAGGTAGGTGATTATTGGTCCTGGATTTGAACTTGGTGGCAAAGGACACATTTTAGGGAACATTCGCCATTAGAACTTACTGTATATATTGAGTTGGCCAAAAAGTTCATTCAGGTTTGGACATACCCTCTTTATGGAAAAACCCAAATGACCTTTTTGGCAACCCAATATATATGCACATATGTATTTATACATTTCAAACTTCTCCTGGGAATTCCTGAGTGGTCCAGTGGTTAGGACTCTGTTAGGGGCACAAACATGTTCCATCCCTGGGAGAACTAAAATCCTACAAGCCATGCAGCTCCCCCAAAAAATTCTCCTTCCTTGTAAAGCACAAGAAGGTAGTCATTCCTGAGGCTTTGGGTTAAAGCCAGTCTACTGAATCAGCATTGCTGTAACCCAAGTGCCTTACCCAGCAGCTCCCAAACCCGGCTCAACAGATTCAGGGGTCCCAGCCCCGTTCAGTTCAGTCGCTAAGTCGTGTCCGACTCTTTGTGGCCACACGGACTGCAGTATGCCAGGCTTCCCTGTCCATCACCAACTCCCGGAGCTTCCTCAAACCCATGGCCATCAGTTGGTGATGCCATCCATCCATCTCGTCCTCTGTCGTCCCCTTCTCCTCCTGCCTTCAGTCTTTCCCAGCATCAAGGGCTTACCTCACAGGCACCCAATCAGAATCTCCTGGGCCAGCAGGCTGCGTTTTCTGCAGGGGTCATAGGCCACACTGCTGTGGCTTTGTCTCGGGGAACCAGTGCCAGGGGGTGTGTCCTTCAGTCTGAGACCTCCGCAGAGCCTCCCGTCTCCCCGGGAGAGCAGGAGTTCTTCCTTTCCCTGGGTTGGTTTCAACCTGTTCTTGTGCTTTGCTATCTGATGGACAACCGTAGATAGACAGTCCTGGAGGTTTTTTATATCTACTGGACCTGCTGCTTCCCGAATTTAGCAGCGGGTCTGGAAGCCTGGATGGGTGTGTCAGAAGAACTCTGTCCTGCTAGGTAGGAAGGAGGTTGCGGGTGATGCGCTGTGTATGGAGCTGACTCACAGGCCATCCATCAAAGTGTGTTGAGATGAAGCAATAAACCGGGCCCCAGGCAGATCCCTTCCTGTGCCTCTGGACGCACAGACCCGGGGCGTGGTGTTGGGCAGTATTCTCAAGAGCACCACTTAGCTGGTCCTTTTCAGGGAAGCTGGGTAGTCAGAGGTAAGGAGAGGCAAGCTGTGGGCTCTCAACACCAGGCCAGAGTTTAGAGAGAAGCAATCTAGCGAGAAATGGATAGTCTGAAATTCGGGGTTGGACTTCTAAAAGGCGATGACCGTTAACTCGTTTTTCAAGGAATACCTGTCTATCTACCTATCTCATTACTTTGCATGCGTGTGTGCTCAGCATATCCAGTTCTTCTGCGACCCCATGGACTGTAGCCAACCAGGCTCCTCTGTCCATGGGATTTTCCAGGCAAGAGTACTGGAGTGGGGTGCCATTTCCTTCTCCAGGGGATCTTCCCAACCCAGAAATCGACCCAAGTCTCCTGCATTGCAGGTGGATTCTTTACCGCTGAGCCACCTGGGAAGCCCATCTCTTTGCTTTATTGTCACAAAAAAACAGTGTCTGCCCTTTTGAGCAGCAGCACTTTGTCACTTTAGGTAGTCAGGTGCTGATTATCTGGGTGCAAGTTTTCATTTGCTCTTTTTTTTCCTTGTTTAAAAGCTAAAAAGAGAAATTCTCACATCCATATTGTTATGTGCCTGGTGGACTAGCAGGCAGATGCTAATAATGAAAACTGATGGTGGAAACGGGGTGGGGGGGCGGGGTTGGCACTGTCCCCTCCCCACTTCCCTCCATGTACAGAGCTTAAACTAGCCATATTTCTAATGTGTTTATTGCTAAGTCTTCATTGCTGCTCTCAGAGTTTCTCTAGTTGCGGCAAGTGAGGACTCCTCTCTAGTTGCGATGGGCAAGCTTCTCATCGCGGGGATTTCTCTTCTTAAGAGCACGGGCTCCAGGGCTTGTGGGCTGCAGTAGCTGTAGAACACAGGCTCAGATGCCCTGTGGCACGCGGGGTCCTCCGGGACCAAGGATCAAACCCGTGTCCCCTGCATTGGCAAACAGACTCCCGACCCCTGGACCACCGGCGAAGTCCTTCTTTGGCATTTTTAAGTGTGCAATTTAGTTACTGTTAAGTATATTCACATTGTTATGCAATAAAACCTAGGTCTTGAGTGTAATTTAGAATATAAGAGAGTGTTCTAAAAATGTTAGAAAAATGAAGCCCACGATACCCAGGAAACCGTGAGAGAAGATGGTGTATAACGCAGACCCTTAGAGCATTCAGGTGAGAGGAGAGAGGTGACAGGTAGATAGGTGGCCCTTCTGCTGGATGGGCTTGCCTGAGAGCATCCTATTCAGCAGCTAATTGTGAAGCTAGAGTGCAGGGGAGAAATGGCAGTTTTCTACTTGAGATTTCTTTAAGAGGCCAAAAATAGGGCTAACATCTTGATACACCGATTTTAAATTTTCCTTAAAGCTCTGAGTGTAGAATGAGAGAAAGAGCTCCAATGAAAATTTACAGAATCTATTGATAATTTACACAATTTCCTCCAAACTTTGCCCTATACTCTGTGGCATGTATAGAGTTTCATATATGTTTTGCACTCTCTTGATTCACACAAGGGGTGGGTAATATTTACTGCTGTTATCCTAGTTTTCCAAGTGACCTGTATCTTATTATTATTTATGAAAATACGGGTATCAACTGCCAAAAAACATCTTAGTGAGTAAGAAGCTCTAAGTGTTTGAGCATGTCAGTGATTACATGGTTAAATGAAAGTTTTAAGGTTAAATAGGTGAGATTTGCAAAAAGATTGGAAGTTCTTAGTCAACCCCAAACTAGTAACAGTTCACTGCTCTTTATTTTTCCTTTAGAAAATTTATTTTCACAACCCCTTACTGTTTGCACTCATTCATAATACCCACAAAACAGGTTTGAAGCTGCTCAGTCCAACAGGATGTCAGCTGCAGTTCCAAAGAAGCTATGGGTTCTTGTTTTACCAAAGGAGAGATGCTTCCATTTCCAGCCTTGGAAATGTAGGACTTGTTTAATAGCCCTCTGTTTAGAAAGTGCTGCTGAATTTGAGAAAACTTAGAGAATGGCTCTGAGTTTCTTATTCATAACTGCTTTAGTAAACTTTTGCTTATCAGTCCTGAGAAGATGTGTTAAAACCAGCTTGGCAACTTTTTTTTTTTTAAATATAAAGCTGGAGGGCCTTGAGAAGAGAGTTTTGAAACAACATCAGTGTTGGAACCAAAATGGAATGCTTTTGAACAAGAATCCTCCTATATGTCTCTGGGTTTGGAGGGCTCATCTGTTAAAGGGCAGGTTTTCATGGTAGGACTGAATTAGCAGTGATAGGTTTCCCTGTGGTAGCAGCAACAAGCAAAGGCAGGGTTTCACCAAGCACTCGGAAGATGGTTTCTTTTGTGTGGAAAACTACGCATTTACAATCCTGTGCCCATGCCTGCCCCCCTCCCCTGTGATTTACTGAGTTCGGTTTAGAAGCAATCTTTATACAGATGCTTAACGACTTTGTGCTCTAATGGTATAGAAATACAGTTTTCAGATGAGAGCTGTCTCTAAGGATTACGTTGGGAGTCACGGAGTTATTACTCAAGTAGTAACAGTCAATAATAATAATAATAACAATCACTCAAGCGACTTGGAGGGATGAGTTAATGATTTCATTATTAAAGTTTTAGAAGATGTTTGTCTCCGAAGCCACGAGTTTCAACTGAGTTGCCAAAGGAAAGCAGCAAGTTAATTCATGTTGCTTCATCATTAATCCACAGAAAATAAAAGTTCAGGTGGTCCTGGGAGTCTAGCATATCTCAATTCTGAGATTTCTTTGAAAGCTGAGTTCTTGCCTTTTTCTAGAAAAATGCTCCAGCTTTTAAAGTAAGTAACGCAGCCCTCGGCGGTGGCTGTCGCACGCGGAAGCCTGTGGTGGTGAACGCAGGGCAGCTCCGCGCGGTGTCTTCGTACAGAACTGCATTGTTGCGCCCCTGTGCCCTTTGCTTTGTCATTTCTCAGTTGAGCAGGGCCTCCAGCCTCCTGAAATGTCAGCCTAGCCCTCAAACTTGTGTGCGTTTCCCTTCTGATTACCTTGGTTGTCAGCCAGCCTCGTGTTTGGCACGTCCAGCTCGGGCCGTGGAGTTGCCTCTTGGTGTGGAGCTGTTAATCTTTTTATTATTTCCTGTCACTTTTCCCCGTGATTGATCCTCTTGAGCCCAAGGTGGGGAGGGGTGGAATTAGGAAAATGACTTTGAAAA
>SJYW01043726.1:280672-314274 GCA_006410735.1 Raphicerus campestris
CCCCCCCCCCCGATTTTTTAAAGTATTTTGATTAGTTTATTTGTCTGGCTGCTCCGGGTCTTGGTTTCGGCATGAGGGATCTAGTTCCCTGCCCAGGGGTCAAACCCAGGCCCCTGCGTTGGGAGCTCGGAGTCTTAGTTGCTGGGCCACCAGGGAAGTCCACTAGTTTCAGTGGTTTGCTGGAACCTCCCTAGTGGATCTGGAGTGGTGTGTTGCGGCTTTGATTTCCAGTTCCCTGATGACTGAGCGTCTTTTCCTGTGCCCGTTGGTCAGGTCTGCGTTTCCTTTAGAGAAATGCCTCTTGAGACCTCTGCGTCGTCCATTTTTATATGTTTTATAATGCCTAATAGTGAAGAAGAGAAGTCGCTCAGTCATGTCCGACTCTTTGCGACCCCATGGACTGTAGCCTACCAGGTCCTCTGTCCATGGGATTTTCCAGGCAATAGTCCTGGAGTGGGTTGCCATTTCCTTCTCCAGGGGATCTTCTCAACCCAGGGATCGAACCTAGGTCTCCCACATTGTAGACAGACGCTTTACCATCTGAGCCGCCAGGGAATTCTGATGCCTAGTAGTAGTATATAGTTTATAAACTAAAATATACATACGCGTGGATATATGCAGTGACTTTTAAAGATGGAAGATGTATTTTTTAAAAGTTTGGAGACCATTATTAGGAACTATAGCAATGAGCTAGTTTATTTCTTGGTGCCTAACCTTAGCAGGAAAATATCGATGATAATTCCTAAGCTTTCTCGGGTCGGGTGAGGGGGGGTTGTGAATCTTATTTGATCGAATGTAATGTGTTTACCAGAGCCTCCGTATGAAACTAACCACAGGGTCCCAGGACTGTCTTTGGCGTTGTTTTCTTTGGGTACATAAGAAAGTAGATCTCTTTGGATGGTTTTCAAGTTAGACTTGACTCTGCTCAATCCTATTTTGTGGTTCACAGTGGCATTTTAGGGTTCTAGTGTATCTTATTAAGAGATAGAGATAGTTTTTCATGCCATGTTACATAGGGGAGCCAGAAGGCCTAGAATGAATGAATCGAAAGGGAGAGGCTTAGCTCTGAAATAATAATAATGATGGTGATGATAACAGTTATTTTTACTGTGTCACTTATAAAACTAACTTGATTTTATGAAAAGATTAGGTTTGAGGCGTGGGGATTGAACTGGCCTATCTCATGACCCAGTAAGAGTGTTTTAGGCCTTGGGGGTTGATTTAAGAAAAAAAAAAAGGTTGGTTGTCCTATTGTTGTTCTCTTCTCTGAAAGTGAACTCTGTGCAGTTACCCTAAAATGCCAACTTCTGTCAAGGGCGTGACATCACCATCCTAGCACATCCTGGTGCTTTTCTTGGAAAGTGTCCACACTGGCAGGCGTTTTCCAAATAAAACATTTGTGTCGGTAAACAAGTGTTTTACCCAGCAGCCCAAGTGGAGAGTTTTAAAGCCAGTGTTTGTTTTGCGAGCAAACATTTTGTTTCCATCCTTGCAGCTAAGCAAGTGGGTAGGATTTAAGTGGCCTGCTAGTAAAAACAAAGGCAGAACCATTCTCAGAAAGCTTCAGCTGAGCAGAAATCTAGCTGCTGTTGGAGTGTGCGTTTAGACATTTGGGGAGTAACTGGTACCATCTCCTGAGTTCTGTCCTTAGTTTCGGTCAGAGTGGAAGATCTTCGGTTTGAGTAAAGGCTCTTAATTTTCTTTTCTTTTAGAGGTGAAAGATGAAGAAATAGAAAAGAACCATTAAAAAGATTAGTTTTGCATATTTCAATGTTACAGCTCACCTTTGAATGCGCCTAGACATCGCCAGCTGTTCGCCTCGCATTTGCTCCCTCCTTTCTGGTTATTTGGATGGTAGTTCCTCCCGTGTCGCATCCTCCAGCATCCAGATTAATCATCAGCCTTCCTCTCGTGACTTTTATAAAAATGGTAGTAGTATAATTGGGCTTTAGTGAGCTAGTGTTACTTTTATTTAGGGTTCCTTATAATTGAGCGGTCTTACATCTTTAATGGATTATCTTTTGAAGTCTATTTTTTATATTTGAAAGTTTGCTTGTGATGTGCTATTCTTTTTAAAAAGCAGCCCTCTTTTCCCATTCAGGACGTAGGTACCTTGTTAAGAAGATAGACTTTAGAGAATAGAACATATACGCAGAAGGGTGTAAAAAATTACAGCTGTATATGTTTTAATTAGCAAGTGGACGTGCACTAACCCCCATCCTGACGTAAGAAATAGAATGTGGCCTTGGAACGTCCTCTGTTTTAAAATCACGTCCCTCTTCTGGCCATAGAAAGTTTACAGCTGTGTGGTCATCCTTAAACGACATCATCTCATTTGGCAAGTGTTAGGTGTATATTACACTTTACCCGTTTGTGTTCATCAGTGATATAATCTCAGGATTTAATCGCGTTCTGCCTGTACCTGTGGTTCGTTCGTTGTCATTGTTCAGGGTTGCTGCCCTGATGATGGACATCTGAACTGTTTCCAGCATGTGACTCTTACTACAAAGGCTATCAAGGACATTCATATATATATACACATTATTATATATATCCTACTTATATATATTTACATTTATATATATCCTATTTATTGTTGATTAGTCCCTGACTCGTGTCTAACTCTTTATGACCCCATGGACTGTAGCCTGCCAGGCTCCTCTGTCCTTGGGATGTTACAGTGGGTTGCCATTTCCTAGTACAGCTGTGCAGAAGTTTTTCTGGGATGCATGTGGTGTGGGCGGTGGATTTGTTGGGTTGCAGGGTATTTGTATTTTTAATTGTATTTAAATCTGTTTGATATTTTTTTAGCTTCACTGTAATTCCAACCTGTGTTTGGTTCAGTTTGTTCTTCTCACAGTGAATGGAGCTCTTACTGTTCCCCACATTCACCAGAAACCAAGTTCTGACACCAAGTTGTCAGGCTTTGTCATGTCTGCCAGGCTGGCAAATAAGAAATGGTGCCTTATTCTGATTTTGTTTTCCCCTGATTCATAATAAGGCTTATATGGCCATTTTGATGCCCTTTTTGTCAAGTATTTTCCCATTTTTCTACGGATTGTCTTTTTCTTCCTAATCTGTAGACTTCTTTTATATGTTCTGTTTAATATATAGACTTTCTTTATATATTCTATTCATACGGAATGAGTCTGTACTTGATTATAGGTGTTGCAAATAACCTCTCCTACTCTGACTTGTCTTTTTACTTCATCCTTTGGATGCTCACAAGCTCTTAATTTTTTAAAAAATTATTTATTTATCTGGGGTTGTTTGGGTCTCGGTTGTTGCGAGGGCTGCTCTCTAGGTGTGATGCACAGGCTTTTTAAAAAAAATTATTTATTGATTTGGGTTGCTCTGGGTCTCCACTGTTGCGTGGGCTGCTCCCTAGTTGTGATGCACAGGCTTCTTCTTGTGCTTCTCTTTCGGCACCGGGCTTAGTCACTCCACAGCATGAGGGCCCTTCCCAAACCAGGGGTCAAACCCGTGTCTCCTGCATTGGCAGGCAGATTCTTTACTACTGAGCCGCCAAGGAAGCCCACACACTCTTAATTTCAGTATTATTTGATTTCTCAGTCTTTTCCTTTGTCATCAATACTTTTCTATCTTGTTTAAAAAGTTCTTCCCTATCCCAGGTTTATGAAGCTGTTCTCCTGTACTCTTTAGAGCTGTGCCTTTCACGTCTGATCTGCTGTAATGTAACCATCTGCAAGTCTGCAAGTGATCTTTGCGAATGTGCCATCTTTTGTCTTAAGGGGCATCTGGCTGTGCCGGTGCCGCTTGCTTATCTGTGTGCGTATCGCCAGGACTACCGACCGCCGGTGTCCTCAGCCACGTGGCCACCTGTGCCCGTCTCGCGGCGTTCTCCACTGCATCCCACCGGTCTCCTTGTCGACCCCCCTTAGTTATCACAGCCTCCTGATGCCTGGAGAAGCATGGGCTCCCATGAAGCATGTCTCGGTGTTCGTGGCTTTTTGCCCTTCCATATAAATTTTAGAAACAGAACAGGTTCCCTCACAGAACCTGGTGGATTTATTATTAGGACTGCACTGAATCTGTGGACCTGACATGTTTACAATAGCGAGTCCACCACATCAAAAGGCAGCGTGTAGTCTTTAAAGAAGGGTGCCCCAAATAACAGAAAATAAAAATAAATCAAGAATGGCACTCGGCTTCCTGGGTTCAGAGCCTGACCCCACTTTTCACTGGCCACAAGGCCCTGAGGAACCTCAGTTTCCTTACTTGTAAACTAGGGATCCTAACAGTACCTGCCTATAGGGTGATCGAGAGGACTGAATGATCAAGCATGTTGCATATAATATGTGGAAGGTGCTTAGAATACTGTCTGGCACGCAGTAAGTACACATTGCATAAGCACGTGAGCACTGATTTCCAAACGTGCTTATTCATTTTCAGTGTCCCACGAAAGGTTTAGAATATTCCATATAAAATGATATATAAGATTTCCCTGGTGTCCAGTAGGTAAAACTGCTCTTCCAATGCAGGAGGCGTGGGTTCCATCCCTGGTTAAGAAACTGAGAGCCCACCTGTCAAGTGGTGTGGCAAAAAGAAAAAAGTTTGTAAAATACATAAAATATGTTGCTCCTTACAAGCATGATGTACAGAAATATGTGTGATAATATTCCTAGGAACATTAAGCATTTTGATACTATTGTAAATGGTATTTTAAAAGCTTTTCTGGGGTGTCCAGTATTGTGGTGTGTTTTGGTGTGTTTTGTGAGCTGACTGTGGTTATCGCTGATGAAAAAGTATGACGTGCTCATGTTGCATGAGATGCTGCTTGGAGCGGACAAGAAGTGTGGAGTCTTCTGTCCGGGTGGCTGCCCACATCCCTTGGTTTCATAGGATTGAACATTCTCCCATTTTGCATAATTTTAAAGTGTTGTATCCCACTGACATCTGTTGTTGAAACCCATACGAACGTTCTGGAAAGCTGGTTGGTTCTGTCTGACATATCAGGCTGCTTTCAGCTTTGTTACTTCTTTTCCGTTTTTGAAATCATTCGAGTTCCACGCTTGATCGGGTGCCTGAGACCCCTGTGGATTTCCTTTCCCCTAAATTCTGTCCTAAAGATGCCACACCCTTTGGGATTGGAGTCACAGTTTCACAACTCAGCTTACATCCTGTAAAGGAACAGTTCTCTGGATGAAAACTCACGTTTTTTTGCCGTTTATCATGTGTCACATACATCTCTGAAGAGTTATAATTTAAAAAAAGAAAGAAAAGAGAACATTTATATACCTATATATCTATGTATATATACTCAATGGTAAAGGATCCGCCTGCCAATACTGGAGACGTGGGTTCAGTCCTTGACTCGGGAAGATCCCCTGGAGAAGGAAATGGCAACCCATNGAAAGAAAAGAGAACATTTATATACATATATATCTATGTATATATACTCAATGGTAAAGGATCCGCCTGCCAATACTGGAGACGTGGGTTCAGTCCTTGACTCGGGAAGATCCCCTGGAGAAGGAAATGGCAACCCATCCCAGTATTCTTGCCTGGGAAATCCCATGGACAGAGGAGCCTGACGGCCTATAGTCCATGGGGTCACAGAAGAGTCAGACATGACTCAGTGACTAAACAACAGCCAAAAAAAAAAAAAAAAAATTATATATATATATATATATATATGTATATATATGCATGTACGTATATGGAGAAGGCAATGACAACGCACTCCAGTACTTTTGCCTGGAAAATCCCATGGACGGAGGAGCCTGGTATGCTGCAGTCCATGGGGTTGCTAGAGTTGGACACGACTGAGCGACTTCACTTTCACTTTTCACCTTCATGCATTGGAGAAGGAAATGGCAACCCACTCCAGTGTTCTTGCCTGGAGAATCCCAGGGACGGGGAAGCCTGGTGGGCTGCCGTCTATGGGGTCACACAGAGTCGGACACAACTGAAGTGACTTAGCAGTAGCAGTGTATATGTGCATGTATTCATGTGTGTATATATGTGTGTGTGTAAATATATATATATATTCACACAGGTTCCCTTCAGCTTCCCTGCCTCTGATTTCTGTTCTCAGCCTTCTGGTCACATGGTAGATCTGCCCCACGTGGGAGGTGAAGCCCCAAACGCTGTATGATTTCACTTTGCGTCACAGGAGGCAGAAACTCAAAGTGAAACCCATGAGAAAACCAATGTGTTCTTAATGGTTTTTACCCAAACCATAAATCCGTCTCTTGGAGGGAGAGGGGAAGCACCCAGCGTCTGATCAGGTTTCTCTAGCATGTTCCAGGCGGTGTCTGTTGGTTCAGTGATTATCTTCTGGGACTCACTCACTCGGGGTGTTTACTGTGGATGCAGATTCCTGGGCCTGACCTAGACCAAGGGAAGAAGACAGTGGGGAGAAGGAGGAGGCAGGGATTTGCATGTTTTAAATGACTCTGGTGGTACTAACAGGCAGATGGTGTGGGACCGGGTGACAGTGCTGATGGCGTGGTGGGCTCAGATTTTCATTGATCACCTACCATTTAATGGACAATTTCAGAGAGACTTAATTAGGGTAGTAACACCTCTTACGCTCCATGTGTCAGGCACTTGATGTTTAAGCCTGTGAGTAAATTACTATTATTAGCCCCATTTTACAGAACAGGAAACGGAGGCGTNAGAGAGACTTAATTAGGGTAGTAACACCTCTTACGCTCCATGTGTCAGGCACTTGATGTTTAAGCCTGTGAGTAAATTACTATTATTAGCCCCATTTTACAGAACAGGAAACGGAGGCGTGGAGAGGTTAAATAAATTGCTCAGACATCTGAAGGGCTTCCCAGGTGGCACGGTGGTTAAAGAATCTACCTGCCAGCGTAGGCAGATGCAGGAGACATGGGCTCGGTCCTTGGGTCAGGAAGGTCCCCCAGAGGAGGAAATGGCAACCCACTCCAGTATTTTTGCCTGGGAAATCCCGTGGACAGAGGAGCCTGGTGGGCTGCAGTCCATGGGGTCGCCAAGAGTCAGACACGAGTGAGCACTGCACACAGCAAACACCTGATAGGGAACTCTCATTGTCTGTGTGTATCCTCAGAGTAAAATCCTGCCCTTTCTTCTTTATAAACTAAGCTGGACTCTAGCAGGAATGGACCTGAAGGGTCCAGTTGGATCAGAGTCAGGCCTTCGTACCGCGTCCTGTGCCTTATGAATCACCCGTTCGCTCAGCAAGCGTTTGGAGGTCCCGCGGCCTGAGAAAGGGACTGGGGACAGGAAGGCACCCTCCGGGAGCACAGTGTGTCAGATGCGCTCGTGACTTCTCAGCACGTGCCGCGGACAGAGGAGGGGATGGTGGGGTGGAATGGCGGGGCTTCTGCCCGTTAAGCCCCTGCCCGTGCTGTGTTTGCAGGTAGTTATTCATTGTCCCTCACAGGAATCCTCTTCATCGGCTTCAGCTGACCACTGCCTGCACAGACTTAGGGACGTAAAGAAACTCACCCGCGGTCGCACAGCCCCTGGGCTGTGATAGGAAGACAGGGCCTGTGTCTCTCCAGAACCCAGCCTTGAGCCACTATACCCTCAAACAGGATTTTCTGTTTTCTAGAGGACAGTTACTATCCACTTGATAGTGACCCACTCAGGCCAGTCACTAAGATCAGTCTGAGTTTTCGAGAGATCTTCTCAAGGGCTTATAACGTCACTCATCATTTCCTGGCCTCCCCACTTGGTCCCCGGGTTCTATTGTCCCTGCCTGGCCCCTGGGCCAGGTAAGAATCCTTCAGAGCTCATTTGATGATGACCACATTCACAAAGACTGAGGGGTGTCGAGGGCCTGGAGGAGGCCCAGAGCTGGTTTTGCTTTGCTGAATTTGTGTGTGTGTGTATTTGGCTGCCTCGGGTCTTAACTGCGGCCTGCAGGGCACTTGCTGCGGTGCGTAGACTCTCTGGTTGGGGTGTGCAGACTCAGTGGCTTCGCAGTAGATGGCATCTTAGTTCCCGGACCAGGAATTGAACTCGTGGTCCCCTGCATTACAAGGCAGATTCTTAACCACTGGACCACCAGGCAAGTCCCCCAGAACTGGTCTCTGAATGCGCACCCTAGCTTTGCCCACAAGTACACCATGTGTTCACACTGGGCAGAGACGGGGCAGCTGTCTGTGTCCTGAGAGCGCTCCTTAATTTTCCTGAGGGATGTTCAGCCTCTGGCATTGTGCCATATGCGTATAGGCATTCAATATGATTATTTTCGAACCTCTTTAGGATCATAGAGTGTTTGGTCATGAAAACATCCGGCTCGATTTCTCCCTCTTGCTGAAAAGGGAAGGAAAAACCTTACGTGTTGTGAGACTCGCTCCAGGTAACCAGCTAGAGGCAAGTCTAGAACCTAGTTTCCTGCACCAGAAGTAACTTCCTTCTGCCTCTTTGATCCCATTTCATGCCGGCACTGCTCTCATCAAGCTGAATCATGTTGTGAATAAGCCCTGAGAATTTCCACTTCAGAATGATTCATATGGCAGGGCTTTCTTTTGGAAGGCAGGCTGTTGATAAAATTATCGTGTTTCTAATCGCATGATGACTTTCTTGGTGGCTCAGCAATAGTTTGCCTGCAGTGCAGGAGATTCGGGTTCAGTCCTTGGGTTGGGAAGATATCCTGGAGAAGGAAATGGCAACCTACTCCAGTATTCCTGCCTGGAGAATCCCATGGACAGAGGAGCCTGGTGGGTGGATGATGGGAGAGAGTCTTCTGAAATATCACCAGGCCCACTGCAGAGGTCCACACCCAGCAAAGTGGAAAATCTCCGTATGGATATTCCATTTGCTTATCCAGGTTTTCAGTGGACAAGAAGAAACCTAACAAAAAGGTACTAGAGCATTGTGAATGCCTTTATTACTTTTTAATCTTCAAGGCCCCTGACCTTATGATCGAGGCCTCAGACATACAAGTGTGGGCTGTAACTTACGCCTCCCTCTGACCCGGTGTCCTTGGAGAACGGGCCTGTGAGTGGAGGAGACCTAAGAAAGAATCCGTTCATTAAGTTGGCTGTTTCATTCATGAAAAATGACCCCACCAGTGGGGACCAGTGAAGGCGGCCGCGTCAGGGCCCAGGCCTGTGACTCCAGGCTTTGTGTTCTGCTCTGCTCCATGCAAATCCTGTCACATCGTCGTTCTTACCCTGACTTCACACTGAGATACAGACGAGCCCAGGGCCTTTCTCTGTACTCCTCAACATTTCTTTTTCTTTTTGCCTTCAACATTTTGTTGAAGTGTAACGTGCCCACAGAATGGTATACACAGATAAGCAAGGTCCTACTGTATAGCACAGGGAACTATATTCAACACCCATTGATAAACCATAATGGAAACGAACATGAAAAAGAATAGATATATGTATAAGTGAATTGCTTTACTATACAGCAGAAATTAATACATTATAAACCAACTATATTTCAAGGAACTTTTTAAAATTTAAAAAACATGTTTAAAAATAAATTTTTATTTAAAAAAGATGAGTATACACAGCATAAAGGGACAGCTCCCTGCATTTTCACCAGATGAACCAACCCCCAAGAGCTTTGGAGTGCCACAGGCCCGGTTTCTGAATCTCATGCCGCCTTCACCCTCTGTGGCACCGTGGGTAAATTATGGGCCCTTTTTGCACCTTAGTTTTCTCACCTGGCACTCTTCATGGGTGTTTGTGGAGAGTAAAGATAACATATGTTGCACACCCAGAGTTCTTCCTTTTTTCTAATCCCAGGAGAGCCTCTGCAAACCAACACTCTCAAAGTGGGTAGCTGGAAGCATGTGATGTTATGTAACTATTCATGTGTGTTTGGAAATGTAGTTGACAATATAGACCATTGAAAACAAATGACTGAGACTGATTTTGGCTCAGTGTCTTCAAGGAGAAACTTGGTTTGAAGTAGGTTAAAGTTTCACCCAATTTATTGGTACTCATTCATATATGTGGGAGAAGACTACTGAGAGTCCCTTGGACTGAAAGTTGATCAAACCAGTCAATCCTAAAAGAAATCAATCTTGAATATTCATTGGAAGGAGTAATGCTGAAACTGAAGCTCCAGTACTTTGGCCACCTGATGCAAAGAGCCTATTCCTTAGAAAAGACCCTGATGCTGTTCCCAGGGTTCCCAAGGTTGAGGGCAGGAGGAGAAGGGGACAACAGAGGATGAAATGGTTGGATGGCATCACTGACTCAGTGGACATGAGTTTGAGCAAGCTCTGGGAGATGGTGAAGGACAGGGAAGCCTGGAGTGCTGTAGTCCATGGGGTCGCAAAGAGTTGGACATGACTGAGCAGCTGAACAACAGCAAATTCATGTATACCTCACTTCATTCCCAAAAAGCTCAGTCACTGAGTTGTGTCTCACTCTGCAACCCCATGGACTATAGCCCTCCAGGCTCCTCTGTCCATGGGATTCTCCAGGCAAGAATACTGGAGTGGGTAGCTGTTCTCTTCTCCAGGAGATCTTCCCAACCCAGGGATCAAACCTGGGTCTCCAGCATTGCAGGCAGATTCTTTAACATCTGTGCCACCAGGGAAGCCCTTCATTCCAAAAAGGGAATCATAAAAATATGCATCGAAAACAATATTTAAAAATCAGTAAAGTGAAAGAATTTCACTTTCCTTCTCCAGTGGATCTTCCCAACCCAGAGATTGAACCCGGGTCTCCTTCATTGTAAAAATCAGTAAGGTGGTAAAAATAAAGAAGGAAGGAAGAAAAGAAAATTAAAACATATTTTAAAGAAAAGAATATAAGAAAAGGAAATAAGGAGGTGAAGTGGGGTTAAAGTAGAGATGTAAACTGAATCTTGGGATGAGGTTGATTCCCAAGAGGATGTCGTGAAATCCAGGCCATTTGCTCACCGTGGGCCCCAGAGCTGGCTTTGGGCTTCTGAGCACTCAAAGCAGATGGGGGAAATGATTGACAGTAAGACTCAGAGGGTCCTTGTGAGGCAAAAGCAAACCAGTTGAGCAGGAGAAACTCGATTTTTCTCTTGGTGCCAAGACCTTCCTTCTGTGGGTCTTCACAAGGAGAATGTGATGGAGCGTGGGGCGATGCCCTGTAACGATCAGAAGATCTGCTCTAAAATGCCTTCTTAGCCTCTGCGTCTCCGCACACATGCGGCCCAAAGCCGACATATAATTTAATACAAGCAGTTTATAAATGACCATAAACTAATGAAATTCTGTTCTCCAGTTTATTTCAATGATGTGATGAAAATCAATACAGGCTGGTTATGCATAACAGCTCTGTTCACTTGTGAAGTTTCCAAAACTACCAAGCGGCAGCCTGGTACATGGGAATTCGATGTGTGGGCTGGATGGGACAAGAAGAATTTTCGACCTCTCTTCTAAAGAAGACACTGAAGAATCTTTAGGACGTGCCTGGGAAGAGGGGTTAGGAGAAACCAAAGTGAAGTGGGCTTTCTTGGTATGAGCTGTAATCTGAGAGACCGTTCAGGCTGGGCCTGTGGGACTTGACTTCGCGGGCAGGAGAAATGTGCTTCCCTGGAAAAATTGTAGTTCCTCACCACCGAGGAGCAGGCTCAGGGGTCAGGCCAAGAGATCAGTTTGGGATAGGTTGAGTTTGCAGTCCCCCTCATTGGGAAGTTATGTTTTCCACACACGTACACACACGCGCACTGTAAATATGTACCCTTGTCATTATATTACACAGAGTATCTGACAGATTCTGTCAGCCAAGTGAGAGCGTAATCACAGAGGCAAATGATGAGAAGTGGGTTTTAGTTTTGAAATTTGAAATTCAAATGTTTTCGAATAAAACCACCCTTAATAGTAGCAGCAAATACGGTGTTTTCTCGTCATCACTAGTAAAGCAATGGGTCTCGCAGTCTTTTCTTTATAATAATTGTACTTATTTATTTAGGCTGTGCTGAGTCTTCATTGCCGCATGGGCTTTTCTCTAGCTGCGGCGAGCAGGCTTCTCATTGCAATGGTGTCTCTCGTTGCAGAGCACAGACTCTAGAGCATGCGAACTTTTTAGCAGTTGCACCAGGTGGGCTCAGTAGCTGTGACTCCCGGGCCCTGGAGCGCAGGCTCAGTAGCTCAGTAGCCGNCCAAGACCTTCCTTCTGTGGGTCTTCACAAGGAGAATGTGATGGAGCGTGGGGCGATGCCCTGTAACGATCAGAAGATCTGCTCTAAAATGCCTTCTTAGCCTCTGCGTCTCCGCACACATGCGGCCCAAAGCCGACATCTAATTTAATACAAGCAGTTTATAAATGACCATAAACTAATGAAATTCTGTTCTCCAGTTTATTTCAATGATGTGATGAAAATCAATACAGGCTGGTTATGCATAACAGCTCTGTTCACTTGTGAAGTTTCCAAAACTACCAAGCGGCAGCCTGGTACATGGGAATTCGATGTGTGGGCTGGATGGGACAAGAAGAATTTTCGACCTCTCTTCTAAAGAAGACACTGAAGAATCTTTAGGACGTGCCTGGGAAGAGGGGTTAGGAGAAACCAAAGTGAAGTGGGCTTTCTTGGTATGAGCTGTAATCTGAGAGACCGTTCAGGCTGGGCCTGTGGGACTTGACTTCGCGGGCAGGAGAAATGTGCTTCCCTGGAAAAATTGTAGTTCCTCACCACCGAGGAGCAGGCTCAGGGGTCAGGCCAAGAGATCAGTTTGGGATAGGTTGAGTTTGCAGTCCCCCTCATTGGGAAGTTATGTTTTCCACACACGTACACACACGCGCACTGTAAATATGTACCCTTGTCATTATATTACACAGAGTATCTGACAGATTCTGTCAGCCAAGTGAGAGCGTAATCACAGAGGCAAATGATGAGAAGTGGGTTTTAGTTTTGAAATTTGAAATTCAAATGTTTTCGAATAAAACCACCCTTAATAGTAGCAGCAAATACGGTGTTTTCTCGTCATCACTAGTAAAGCAATGGGTCTCGCAGTCTTTTCTTTATAATAATTGTACTTATTTATTTAGGCTGTGCTGAGTCTTCATTGCCGCATGGGCTTTTCTCTAGCTGCGGCGAGCAGGCTTCTCATTGCAATGGCGTCTCTCGTTGCAGAGCACAGACTCTAGAGCATGCGAACTTTTTAGCAGTTGCACCAGGTGGGCTCAGTAGCTGTGACTCCCGGGCCCTGGAGCGCAGGCTCAGTAGCTCAGTAGCCGTGACTCCGGGGCCCTGGAGCGCAGGCTCGGTAGCTGTGGTGCATGGGCTTGGTTGCCCTGCAGCATGTGGGATCTTCCTGGACCAGGGATCAAACCCGTGTCTCCCGCATCGACAGGAAGATTCTTTCACACTGAATCACCAGAGAAGCGCAGTCCTCGCAGTCTTGTATGTTACATGTCATCATATGTCTTTATAAGTGCAGACAGTGGAACTCAGAGGGTTTGGACCCTTTGTCTACATTGTCAGTTGATAAGAGATAGAAGCAGAGTCTGGGCCTGTTTGTCGCACCTTCGCTCTAGGTAGTCTTTCTCTTTTAAGGAAAGAGTGTCTCTTACCTTTCTCTCTCCCCGCATCCACACTGGAGGTAGGACCTGGCCTTGCTGCTCTCTTGCAGGGCCTCTGTGGACCACGTTCTCGTGCAGATGCAGAGGGCAGTGGTGAGGAAGCCCTCACATCCAGGCTGGGAATGTTCTACTGCAGAGGCAGCCAGGCGCAAGGGACTGACGTCGTCTGCAGCAGGAGTCTGGACAGTGTGGAACCTGGTCAACCAGCTGAGCCCGCCCAGAGGGAACTGGAGAGCACTGGAAAACCGTGGCAAGGCCGCTTTCCTTGTACCATCTTTCTGCACGGCCAGTTACAATTGCAAATCACTTCTGTCTTTGCGGGCACAGATTTTAGCTGGAGGGGACCTCTTGGGGCCCGTAGATGTCTTGACTGGGATGTGTGCTGAGCCTAATCTAGGGGCCCAGCACACTTTCGAATTCACAGCCATTTGGGTTTTTGTGGCAGGTGTGATGTAGGTCCCAGAGACCCTGAGTTATATGATGGACTCCCTCACCTCCCCCAGAGAGCTTTCTCCACCAACAGCCAGGAAGCCTTGTGACCTGTGGTCAGACCCCAGTGCTGTGACTGCTTAGTTTATCAACCCCTCCAGCACGCTTAGTCGCTCAGTCGTGTCCGACTCTTTGCGGCCGCATGGACCGTAGCCCGCCAGGCTCCTCGGTCTGTGGGATTTCCCAGGCAAGAGTACTGGAGCAGGTTGCCATTTCTGTGGTCTAAAAACCTGTGCCCGATTCTGGAATCTCTCAGAGGCCTCAGGAGCTGGAAATACGTCTCTTCTAAAAGGAGAGCACCTTGGCGTCCGCACCCACAAAGAGTCTTCAATTCCGAATGGAATTGGGGCCCTGGCTGGCCAGATTTTTGAGTTGCATTTTCACCATGTTCATGGTGCTCTATTATTTGAAACAGCCACTATCTGTGCAGCCCACAAAGCCTACAGGGGTGGCCGGCCACCGTAGGCCGTGCGTGGGGAACAACTGCAGATCATCTGTTTGAATTCAAAATGTGGGTCTCGACCCGTTTCCTCTGGGTGGCTACTTCTCTTGGAAAATGACTTGCTTCACTCAGCTGGCCGGCGGAACCCCCTTGCTGTGCAAGTGATGTCTGGACCTCTCACGTTCCTCTCCTTTCCTGGGGCTGCTCCTCCTAGCTTTGCAAACTCATAGCCTCTCAGCCTCCACCTCTGGCTCAGCTTATCAGCCGTCCTTAACCTTTGTCCTGTTATCTTGGCGGAGCTCCACGCACTCGTGGTGCAGCAGGAAAAGAGGACCTCTGTGTTGAGAGCAGCGGTCCTCCAGCCCGCTGGTAACTCTTTCCACCCTGTGGTTTTTTCTTCTTTTCCTTTTGGCTGCGCCACACGCTATGTGGGATCTTCCTCTGAGCTGGGAGCAGAGACCCCTGGACACCCCAGGGAAGGCCCTCCACGGGGTCTGTCAGGGCCCTTCCCCAGCTTTCCTGATGTCTTGGTTTGCCTTTGGGGAATGCAGGAAGAGCCATTCCAGTCGGGTCTTTATGGCTGCAGGTGTTTTCAGCCGGCTTCTCCGTGGCAACACCTGGCATTTCATGGTTCTCTCACTTCCCATCTTTAAGGCAAGGCACGCAGGCAGGGCAGACCTTCAGCAGAGCGGGGCAGCTCAGAGGTGTCTGAACAAAGCAGACACAGTCCAGTGTGTTGGTCGGTTTTAATGTCAGCCTCTTTGAAGAGAGTCCGAATCCGTATTTCAAGTAGAGGCCAAACCAGTCAGAGGGACCCTGCTGGGATGGTTTCGGGAAAGTGCTGTGTCTGACTCTTTGTGACCCCACNAGAGAGTCCGAATCCGTATTTCAAGTAGAGGCCAAACCAGTCAGAGGGACCCTGCTGGGATGGTTTCGGGAAAGTGCTGTGTCCGACTCTTTGTGACCCCACGCCAGGCTCCTCTGTCCATGGAATTCTCCAGGCAAGAATACTGGAGTGGGTTGCCATTCCCTTCTCCAGGGGATCTTCCCGACCCAGGGGTTGAACCTGGGTCTCTAGCTTTTCAGGCAGATTCTTTCCCGTCTAAGCCACCTTCAGGAACAGGTGATAAAGCAGGGACTTTGGGGCCGGGCAGGCTCACTCTGATCCTGTGAGATCCAATCCCACTAACCCTCCTTCTGCAAGACTGGGGTGGGGGGGGGGGGTGAGGGGGTGAGTTGGGATATCTGCCTCAGGGAGTGTGGCAAAGGTTAAATGCAATCCATAGGATTGCCTATAAGGCAGACTACATGGTTCAAGATGCAGTCAGCGCTCTCAGGACACGGTAATTTCCTTTCGTATCTGGCTTCACAACCCAGACCTGTTTCCAGGGCAAGCTGCTGTGGCTCGGAACAACTCACTGCAGTCAGCCTTGAAGCTGCCAAGCTAAGGAGAGCCTGTCGGAGGGCTTATCCTCAGCGGCTGGGCAAACGGAAGGGAGCAGGGGTGACACCCTGAGTTGGCCAGGAGAGCACAGGGCGGCTGGAGCCAGAGGGGGACCAGGAGGAGCATCTATGGGTGTCTGCGCCCCAGCCTGCAGGCCCCTGACCTGCTTTCTCCTCTTTGCCTGGCTTCCCTCAGCCCCCCACCCCAACCCCCGGGGAATCTGCACCCGGGCCCCGCCTCCTGGTGACGCACAGCTGCTGGGGGCGCTGCGTGGCCACGTGGGCCCTGTCAAGTGCCTTCTGGCAGCTCTGAGTTCCCGAGAGGGCTTTCAGATTTCAAGAAGTGAGAATGCTCAGCCCTAGGAGCTGCACTGGGCGGCCTGAAGGCAAGCCCCAGCTTCCTGTAGCTCTGGACCTCCAGCCAGTCACCCTCTGACCCCAGTCTCCTCCTGTGTACATGGGGGCTGTGAGTGCTGGGCGCACACGTGTGAACCAGAGCCGCCAGGCCCTGGCCCTCCCCATGGGGGCTGAATGTGTCTGAAACCAGCTCTCCAGGCCACCTCCTCCTCCTGCACCACCCCCCAGGCAGTACCACCTGCCAGGATGAGTGCTGGGCGGAGGGGGAAACTCCAATGACCAGCACCTCCCCAGCTCCAATGCGGCTTTGAGAAGTTGTCATTTGGGGACCCTGTTCTGCATAACTGTGACCACGCTGGCTGAAACAGCTCAGCAGTTCCCAGCACAGCCCGGAGACCCCATCGCTTCCCACGCGGCCCAGCCTTTCTCAGCCTCCACCGTGAACCTCCTTCTCTTCCGAGACACGGGCTGAGAGCTAGAAACTCATGAATGAATCTTTCACTTTCGATGTCTTCTTCCTGAATGAGTCGTCACTTCAATTTTTTTTTTTTTCTCCTAACTCTGCTCTCCACNCCCTGCTAGTTCAGCTGGTAAAGAATTCGCCTGCAATGCAGGAGACCCCAGTTCAATCCCTGGGTTGGGAAGATCCCCTGGAGAAGGGATAGGTTACCCACTCCAGTATTCTTGAGCTTCCTTGGTGGCTCAGATGGTAAAGAATCCACCTGCAATGTGGGACCTGGGTTTGATCCTGGATTGGGAAGATCCCCTGGAGAAGGGAACAGCTATCCACTCCAGTATTCTTGCCTGGAGAATCCCCATGGAGAGAGGAGCCTGGTGGGCAAAAGCCCATGGGGTCACAAAGAGTTGGACACGACTGAGCAACTTTCACTCACTCTCTGCATGGTTAGGAAACTGGGTAACCAAGATTACTTGAGATGTGTGAAAAGTAAGCATAAGGACCAGCATCTCCTTTTGCTGCCTGGAAGCCAAAAGCTGCTGACGTCCTGATTCTCAGTTGGGTTTTAGAATGATGCATTGCTAGCATACTTCTAGACCATTGAGGTTTTTTTCAGTGATAGCAGAATAGCAGGAAAGCTTCCTCCATGATGTAAGTTGATTGCTTATGGAGTTTTTAAATGATTGCATTTCACCCCTCCATAGCAAGGGCCAGTCATCTGTCCTTCTGCCTTCAGACAACTTGGCAGATATTAGAAGGAAAAACAAAACAGAACTGCTCTACTGTCACTGTATGCAGATTCTTCCCCTAAAAGATGAACTCCAAGTTCAACATTTATTTTGCTGTCAGCACTCTTTCATCATGAACCAGAGTACAAATAAGTGAAATAAACACTCCTTCAGTAAGTAGTAAGTATGTGTGCCTTCGTGGGGTCAACTGAGGGTGGGCAGAAGCAAAGTGAAATTTCTGCAGTTTCAGTTAAGTTGCCCCCACATGGTATCTGTCAGCGGAGCCCACGGACAGTGCCCACGGACAGTGCCCACGGACAGTGCACGAGTACCGCTAATAACGCTGCCCACTGGTCCTCCTGCTCACAGGTCAGGTCCCATGGCCCCAAGTCAAAGGAGCAGAGAATCTTTCACTGTAAAAAGGGCTCAGAACAGACTTCTCTGGTGGTCCAGTGGTTAAGAATCTGCTTTCCAGTGCCTGAAACTCAGGCTCGATCCCTGGCCGGGAAACTAAGAGCCCATGTGCTCCCGGGCAGCTAAGCCCGCAAACGGGAAACTACAGAGCCCGCGCTCTCCAGCGGGGGTGCTGCGCCCGCGACCGAGACCCGATGCAGCCGGAAATAAAACCTGGTTACGTTGGAACCAAAACCAAAACGATTTTACAGTGCTCCAGAAGCTGCAGTAAATTCCACAACCAAGTAGCATGAAAGATGCTGATGATCAGAAACACTGAAAACAACGTGTCTATCCTAATGGATGGAAAATTCCCTCCCTCAGGAAGAAGTAAAGTCATGTCTAGTATGCGGGTGTCATTCCACCATGAACAGGGCGTGGGAATGACCCCACTCAGTGCCTCAGATTCTTAGGAGGCAACGCACTCAGCAGTTTCAGGCACACGTTTTCATATGCACACCTCAGCTAAGTAGTGGATATTTTAGAGTCTATGGGACTGACTTTATGTCACTTTATGTCACTTCTTTGCATTACTAAAGAAACTTGACATTCATCACTCACTCATTCAACCACTGGCGGTGTTCCAGGCTCTGAATACAGTAAATAAAGCACAAGGATCCTTGCCCCAGCGGGTCTTACAAGCTGAAGAGTTATGCTTTCTTTCTTTTTTTTTTTAAGATTCATTTATTTTTGGCTGTGCTGGCTCTTCATTGCTTTGTGTGGGCTTTTCTCTGGTCGTGGCGAGCAGGGGCTGTTCTTCACTGGGGTGCACGGACGTCTCACTGCGGTGGCTTCTTGTCGCAGGGCACGGGCTCCAGGTGTATGGGCTTCAGTCACTGCCGCACGTGAGCTCAGTATCTGTGGGGCACCTGCTTAGTTGCCCGGCAGCACGTGGGATCTTCCCAGACCAGGGATTAAACCCATGTTCCCTGCAATGGCAGGTGGGTTCTTACCCACTGGCCCACCAGGAGTCATAAGTCTATAATTAAAAGAGCATGGGGACTGTGCAAGAAAAAAATAGCAGAACAGATAAACTAGGAATGGATCTGTCTGTTACACTTACTAGAATACATATAGGATGCACCAGTAACCATCAGAGAAGGATAGAATTATTCAGGAACTAATCATTGTTAGAACATTTGGTTAGCAATATGAAGGAAAGCGTCAAGGTAAGTTCTTACTTCAAACCATACAACAAATTAATTCCTTGTGGATTAACTAGATAAATAGAGATGTATTTTTAAAACTTAAAAATCAGATTAAAAACAAAATTTGTCATACTTCCAGAGACAAAAAAAAGTGTATCATATCTCTGGATGGGAAAGTTTTAAAACTTGGAAATAAAGAATATAGAATAGAACAGACAAATATAAAATTAGAAATAAAAGGGATATTTCAAAAAAACCATAGAAAACGTGACCACACAGAAATATGAACTTTCTCTATGTCAAAATTAAAAAAAGCAAAGGCATTTCCCTGGTGGTCCAAGAGCTAAGGCTCTCTGCTACCAACGCAGGGGGCCCTGGGTTCAATCTCTGGTCAGGGAACTAGATCCCACATGCCACAACATGTGTAGCCAAATAAATAACTAATAGAAATAAAAACCCATTAAAAATAAAAATTAAATAAAAAATAAAAATTAAATCAAAAGGGAAACATCATTTTTTTACAAAAGAAATATAAATTAAGCCAAGTAGTTAAAAAAATTTTATCTAGTAAATTAGGAAAAGAAATTCTCAAAGTCCACTAGGATGAAATGAAATAAGTGGAAGCTTTCACATGTTGAACTGCTACTGGCATTGTAAATGGACAAAACCTTTTGGAAAGCTTTATTGGCACATTTTATGTACATATTATTACAAACATTTTTAAAAAGAAAACAGAAATGTACCAAAATGATACAGAAACCGTGTCAGAGTGATGGTAATGTGTTATATATTTTCTATTTCCCAAATTTTATGTAATTGCATTACTTTATTAGTTTACTAATTTAATTAGACTTATTCTTACCCATCTGAACTTTATGTATTATCTCCTTATATTATAGGATTTTATCAAAGAATTTTATAACACCAGAAATCTGGTGTTGAAGCCACAATTTTCAAAATAATCAAAAAACAATCATTCCATTTAAAATATAAACTTGGCCATAGACATGTCTTTCATTTTTCCCATGTGCCATGGAAAACTAATGCTTTTGTGGTAGGTGAGCATCTTTTTCAAAAGCAGGGACTTCCCTGGTGGTCCATCGGCTAAGAAGCCACTCTCCCCAAGCAGGAAACCTGGGTTTGACTCCTGGTCCAGGAACTAGATCCCACAAGGCAACTAAAATCCCTAACCCTACAACTAAGACCCAGAGAAGCCAAATAAACAACAACAACAATAATAAAAATAATAAAAAGCAGCAGGAGGAGCAGGATATCTTTGTAAAACTCAAAACTGTGTGAGCAGTGAGTTAGCCTTCTGAAGCAAGCACACCCCCCAGCAAACTGATCAAAGAGAGCACCTCTGCTCCTGCCCACAGGCTCGAAGGAAGATCTTCAAGGCATCCCAGCCCACTCCAAGATGCTTCCCCTGGGACGGAGCTATCAGCAGCCCTGTTCACAGGCCTCTTATGTGCAGATGCCCAGAGAGACACAGGGCTTAGCTAGAGTGGAAGAAAACAGGGGCTCAGAGCTTGACCCCAGGCAACGGAAGGGTAAGGAGCCTTCTCCTCCCACCTGTTCCATCACACAGAAACACAGAATCGGGGTTCCGCTCTGCACATCATCAAACACCCACATTACTTAGCACTCTCCCAAACTCCCATGAGACTCCAGCCCACTCCCATCAGGAGGCCTGGACCCAAACACCAGAAGACAACAACAGTCAGCAAGCATGTGGAGAAAATGAAACCCTTGTGCACTGCTGGTGGGCATGTAAAACAGAAGAGCCTCAATGGAAAACAGAATGGCAGTTCCTCAAAACATTAAAAATAGAATTACCCCATGATCCAGCAATTCCACTTCTGCATCTATACCCCGAAGAATTGAAAGCAGAATCTCAAACATGTTCGGACACCCATTATTCACAACAGCTAAGAAGTGTTCACAGATGATGACCGGAGAAACCAAATGGGGTCTACTCAGTCTTAAAAAGGGATGAAGAACTGACACAGGCTACAACTTGGATGAATGTTGAGAATATTATGCTGAGTGAAATAAGCCAGACGCAGAAGAACAAATACTGGATGATTCTACTCACAGTACATCCCTGGAGTGTGGAATCTAGAGACGGAAAGAAGAATGCGGGCTCCCAGAGGGTGACGGAGACGGACAGACTTTAAAGTGGGGGAGATGAGAAAGTTTTGAAAATGGATGGTGATGATGGTTGCACAAGAGTGTGAAAGGACTTAATTCCAGTAAACTGTACGCTTAAAAAACGCTAAGCAGTAAATTGTACGTAACGTCTGTTTTATCTATAATAGGCCACTGCCCCATGAATGCTAAAGGCACCAGCCCATTCAGCGGATCTTTTATTCCAAGATGCAGATCGCTCCTGGGGACAGCCCCGTGAAACAGGACACACCTGCGCACACGAGACAGACCCCGGCAGGGCAGGTGGCGGAGGGCAGGCTCGCACTCGCATCTCAGGCCTCGCAAGGGGGCGGCGCAGGAAGCGGAGCGCTCGCGCCATAAACTGCGGAGCAACTTCCTTATCCCCGTCTCCGCATCTCAGAATTTTTTTTTTTTTTTTNCTTAGGTGCCACGCTCCTGCTCAACTCTTGAGGGAGGAGGAATAATTGGCTTTTTCCTTGAGAGGAGGGCAGTAGGGCTGCGTCTGAGCTATTCTCTTGCAAATCCCCCTGGGTACTTGATGGTGAAGTCTCACCAGCTTCTAGTCTGCGTCTCTTCTCGCTTTCCTTTGAACAAGGGCAACGAGCTGCTCTTTTTCTGCCCAGCCCTCGTGCTGAAAAAATCCAGTAGGTGGCCAGAGAGTCTTTAGAAGACTGAAGACAGCCTCAGAGAACCACTGGACAGGGTTTTTAAAAGAAAAATGTGCTAAGATCTTTGTCTAGCCAACAATGCAGGAGGAGCTGAATGGGACCCCGGCCTGGGGACAGGTGACTTAAATTAGGCAAGTTACAAATTGCCGTGTTTGGCTAAATGAAATTCTCAAAATAGTCTCTGAACCTGGGCAGTTGAAGCAAGTCCCCAGACCAGCCCTCTTGACCGGCCTCATTTCAGCCCCTCATTTATGGTGCGGTGCGGCCTCTCTCAGGGGCCCCCCTCCCAGCCCCCAGAAAGCTCTGCGGGACATGGAAGGACTCTGCCTGCAGCGGGGGAGCCCAGCCCTGGGAGTTCCGTGGGCTGAGAACTTTGCCCCTTGGTAAACGACTTTTGTAAAAAAAAAAAAAAAAATTCTGAGATGCGGAGACGGGGATAAGGAAGTTGCTCCGCAGTTTATGGCGCGAGCGCTCCGCTTCCTGCGCCGCCCCCTTGCGAGGCCTGAGATGCGAGTGCGAGCCTGCCCTCCGCCACCTGCCCTGCCGGGGTCTGTCTCGTGTGCGCAGGTGTGTCCTGTTTCACGGGGCTGTCCCCAGGAGCGATCTGCATCTTGGAATAAAAGATCCGCTGAATGGGCTGGTGCCTTTAGCATTCATGGGGCAGTGGCCTATTATAGATAAAACAGACGTTACGTACAATTTACTGCTTAGCGTTTTTTAAGCGTACAGTTTACTGGAATTAAGTCCTTTCACACTCTTGTGCAACCATCATCACCATCCATTTTCAAAACTTTCTCATCTCCCCCACTTTAAAGTCTGTCCGTCTCCGTCACCCTCTGGGAGCCCGCATTCTTCTTTCCGTCTCTAGATTTCACACTCCAGGGATGTACTGTGAGTAGAATCATCCAGTATTTGTTCTTCTGCGTCTGGCTTATTTCACTCAGCATAATATTCTCAACATTCATCCAAGTTGTAGCCTGTGTCAGTTCTTCATCCCTTTTTAAGACTGAGTAGACCCCATTTGGTTTCTCTGTTCATCATCTGTGAACACTTCTTAGCTGTTGTGAATAATGGGTGTCCGAACATGTTTGAGATTCTGCTTTTAATTCTTCGGGGTATAGATGCAGAAGTGGAATTGCCGGATCATGGGGTAATTCTATTTTTAATGTTTTGAGGAACTGCCATTCTGTTTTCCATTGAGGCTCTTCTGTTTTACATGCCCCCAGCAGTGCCCAAGGGTTTCATTTTCTCCACATGCTTGCTGACTGTTGTTGTCTTCTGGTGTTTGGGTCCAGGCCTCCTGATGGGAGTGGGCTGGAGTCTCATGGGAGTTTGGGAGAGTGCTAGGTAATGTGGGTGTTTGATGATGTGCAGAGCGGAACCCCGATTCTATGTTTCTGTGTGATGGAACAGGTGGGAGGAGAAGGCTCCTTACCCTTCCGTTGCCTGGGGTCAAGCTCTGAGCCCCTGTTTTCTTCCACTCTAGCTAAGCCCTGTGTCTCTCTGGGCATCTGCACATAAGAGGCCTGTGAACAGGGCTGCTGATAGCTCCGTCCCAGGGGAAGCATCTTGGAGTGGGCTGGGATGCCTTGAAGATCTTCCTTCGAGCCTGTGGGCAGGAGCAGAGGCGCTCTCTTTGATCAGTTTGCTGGGGGGTGTGCTTGCATCAGAAGGCTAACTCACTGCTGACACAGTTTTGAGTTTTACAAAGATATCCTGCTCCTCCTGCTGCTTTTTATTATTTTTATTATTGTTGTTGTTTATTTGGCTTCTCTGGGTCTTAGTTGTAGGATTTGGGATTTTAGTTGTGGCATGTGGGATCTAGTTCCTGGACCAGGAGTCAAACCCAGGNTGCTCTCTTTGATCAGTTTGCTGGGGGGTGTGCTTGCTTCAGAAGGCTAACTCACTGCTCACACAGTTTTGAGTTTTACAAAGATATCCTGCTCCTCCTGCTGCTTTTTATTATTTTTATTATTGTTGTTGTTGTTTATTTGGCTTCTCTGGGTCTTAGTTGTAGGGTTAGGGATTTTAGTTGCCTTGTGGGATCTAGTTCCTGGACCAGGAGTCAAACCCAGGTTTCCTGCTTGGGGAGAGTGGCTTCTTAGCCGATGGACCACCAGGGAAGTCCCTGCTTTTGAAAAAGATGCTCACCTACCACAAAAGCATTAGTTTTCCATGGCACATGGGAAAAATGAAAGACATGTCTATGGCCAAGTTTATATTTTAAATGGAATGATTGTTTTTTGATTATTTTGAAAATTGTGGCTTCAACACCAGATTTCTGGTGTTATAAAATTCTTTGATAAAATCCTATAATATAAGGAGATAATACATAAAGTTCAGATGGGTAAGAATAAGTCTAATTAAATTAGTAAACTAATAAAGTAATGCAATTACATAAAATTTGGGAAATAGAAAATATATAACACATTACCATCACTCTGACACGGTTTCTGTATCATTTTGGTACATTTCTGTTTTCTTTTTAAAAATGTTTGTAATAATATGTACATAAAATGTGCCAATAAAGCTTTCCAAAAGGTTTTGTCCATTTACAATGCCAGTAGCAGTTCAACATGTGAAAGCTTCCACTTATTTCATTTCATCCTAGTGGACTTTGAGAATTTCTTTTCCTAATTTACTAGATAAAATTTTTTTAACTACTTGGCTTAATTTATATTTCTTTTGTAAAAAAATGATGTTTCCCTTTTGATTTAATTTTTATTTTTTATTTAATTTTTATTTTTAATGGGTTTTTATTTCTATTAGTTATTTATTTGGCTACACATGTTGTGGCATGTGGGATCGAGTTCCCTGACCAGAGATTGAACCCAGGGCCCCCTGCGTTGGTAGCAGAGAGCCTTAGCTCTTGGACCACCAGGGAAATGCCTTTGCTTTTTTTAATTTTGACATAGAGAAAGTTCATATTTCTGTGTGGTCACGTTTTCTATGGTTTTTTTGAAATATCCCTTTTATTTCTAATTTTATATTTGTCTGTTCTATTCTATATTCTTTATTTCCAAGTTTTAAAACTTTCCCATCCAGAGATATGATACACTTTTTTTTGTCTCTGGAAGTATGACAAATTTTGTTTTTAATCTGATTTTTAAGTTTTAAAAATACATCTCTATTTATCTAGTTAATCCACAAGGAATTAATTTGTTGTATGGTTTGAAGTAAGAACTTACCTTGACGCTTTCCTTCATATTGCTAACCAAATGTTCTAACAATGATTAGTTCCTGAATAATTCTATCCTTCTCTGATGGTTACTGGTGCATCCTATATGTATTCTAGTAAGTGTAACAGACAGATCCATTCCTAGTTTATCTGTTCTGCTATTTTTTTCTTGCACAGTCCCCATGCTCTTTTAATTATAGACTTATGACTCCTGGTGGGCCAGTGGGTAAGAACCCACCTGCCAATGCAGGGAACATGGGTTTAATCCCTGGTCTGGGAAGATCCCACGTGCTGCCGGGCAACTAAGCAGGTGCCCCACAGATACTGAGCTCACGTGCGGCAGTGACTGAAGCCCATACACCTGGAGCCCGTGCCCTGCGACAAGAAGCCACCGCAGTGAGACGTCCGTGCACCCCAGTGAAGAACAGCCCCTGCTCGCCACGACCAGAGAAAAGCCCACACAAAGCAATGAAGAGCCAGCACAGCCAAAAATAAATGAATCTTAAAAAAAAAAAAGAAAGCATAACTCTTCAACTTGTAAGACCCGCTGGGGCAAGGATCCTTGTGCTCTATTTACTGTATTCAGAGCCTGGAACACCGCCAGTGCACCCAACTGCTGGTTGAATGAGTGAGTGATGAATGTCAAGTTTCTTTAGTAATGCAAAGAAGTGACATAAAGTGACATAAAGTCAGTCCCATAGACTCTAAAATATCCACTACTTAGCTGAGGTGTGCATATGAAAACGTGTGCCTGAAACTGCTGAGTGCGTTGCCTCCTAAGAATCTGAGGCACTGAGTGGGGTCATTCCCACGCCCTGTTCATGGTGGAATGACACCCGCATACTAGACATGACTTTATTTCTTCCTGAGGGAGGGAATTTTCCATCCATTAGGACGGACACGTTGTTTTCAGTGTTTCTGATCATCAGCATCTTTCATGCTACTTGGTTGTGGAATTTACTGCAGCTTCTGGAGCACTGTAAAATCGTTTTGGTTTTGGTTCCAACGTAACCAGGTTTTATTTCCGGCTGCATCGGGTCTCGGTCGCGTGCACAGCACCCCCGCTGGAGAGCGCGGGCTCTGTAGTTTCCCGTTTGCGGGCTTAGCTGCCCGGGAGCACGTGGGCTCTTAGTTTCCCGGCCAGGGATCGAGCCCGAGTTTCAGGCACTGGAAAGCAGATTCTTAACCACTGGACCACCAGAGAAGTCTGTTCTGAGCCCTTTTTACAGTGAAAAATTCTCTGCTCCTTTGACTTGGGGCCATGGGACTTGACCTGTGAGCAGGAGGACCAGTGGGCAGCGTTATTAGCGGTACTCCGTGCACTGTCCGTGGGCACTGTCCGTGGGCACTGTCCGTGGGCTCCGCTGACAGATACCATGTGGGGGCAACTTAATTGAAACTGCAGAAATTTCACTTTGCTTCTGCCCACCCTCAATTGACCCCACGAAGGCACACATACTTACTGCTTACTGAAGGAGTGTTTATTTCACTTATTTGTACTCTGGTTCATGATGAAAGAGTGCTGACAGCAAAATAAATGTTGAACTTGGAGTTCAT
Organism: Raphicerus campestris; assembly: GCA_006410735.1. Taxonomy (NCBI): domain Eukaryota; kingdom Metazoa; phylum Chordata; class Mammalia; order Artiodactyla; family Bovidae; genus Raphicerus; species Raphicerus campestris. The sequence goes on from SJYW01043726.1 coordinate 307,240, forward strand.
CTTTTAGGGGAAGAATCTGCATACAGTGACAATAGAGCAGTTCTGTTTTGTTTTTCCTTCTAATATCTGCCAAGTTGTCTGAAGGCAGAAGGACAGATGACTGGCCCTTGCTATGGAGGGGTGAAATGCAATCATTTAAAAACTCCATAAGCAATCAACTTACATCATGGAGGAAGCTAAGTCTAACTTATGACTTAGAAGAGTTATTTGACCTTTCCTGCTATTCTGCTATCACTGAAAAAAACCTCAATGGTCTAGAAGTATGCTAGCAATGCATCATTCTAAAACCCAACTGAGAATCAGGACGTCAGCAGCTTTTGGCTTCCGGGCAGCAAAAGGAGATGCTGGTCCTTATGCTTACTTTTCACACATTTCAAGTAATCTTGGTTACCCAGTTTCCTAACCATGCAGAGAGTGAGTAAAAGTTGCTCAGTCGTGTCCAACTCTTTGTGACCCCTTGGGCTTTTGCCCACCAGGCTCCTCTGTCCATGGGGATTCTCCAGGCAAGAATACTGGAGTGGATAGCTGTTCCCTTCTCCAGGGGATCTTCCCAACCCAGGATCAAACCCAGGTCCCACATTGCAGGTGGATTCTTTACCATCTGAGCCACCAAGGAAGCTCAAGAATACTGGAGTGGGTAACCTATCCCTTCTCCAGGGGATCTTCCCAACCCAGGGATTGAACTGGGGTCTCCTGCATTGCAGGCGAATTCTTTACCAGCTGAACTACCAGGGAAGCCTAATCACAGAGGTAAGAAATGATCAGTTAGAAGGGAAAGAGGAGCTTGCTATTGGCAGGCACACTCAGTTCAGAAAGAAGTGACAGGGCACAGCCCGAGAGTGAGGCAGGACAAGTAGCTACAAGCAGACGAAAACCTCTCAACCTGGGACTTACTGTGAAGGCCTTGGGTTGCTAGCAAACCACTAGGGCCTACCTATTTAGATGAGTAGCTTCTTGACGATGCAAGACTTTTTGTGGCCTGGGATGTCTTGTTTATAAACAGTTATCTTTATTTGACAATCCAGTAAAATATTTGAAGTTTATGATAGTATCATTTTGTGCAGATATTAACTTTCCGATTTTTCAGAAAAGGGAAAGCGAGGCAGTGCATACATTTTAGGAAAATTTTGGCTCCAAATGGTTAACCATCAAACCAGAAATAATGCATCCCTTAAGGTATTTGGGTAGCTGAAGTAATAACGCACTGAGTATGACAGAAGTTGTAAAGGTGGCCCATCCCCAAGACGCTGCTCAGCTTATCTTAGTGGGAGGATTTCGTTGGCTGCCGTACTAAAGGGGATTTGGACATTTGAAATGACGTCTCGCCACTGCCTCTTGGCTTTCTGTTCTATTTGACAATCCCAGGAAGACCTTCCTCCTGCAATTTCCTGTGTTCCCTGTCGTTTCCAGCCCATCCCCACCGTTCCTTCATATCTGTCGCACCTCTTCATATTTTGCAGATCATGTACATTAAGAACCTTCATGGTGAGACTGCCCTGGTGGTCCAGTGGTTAAGACTCCATGCTCCCAAAGCAGGGGTCCTGGGTTCAATCCCTGATGGAGGAACTAGGATCCCTCATGCCGCATGGCACAGCCTGGGGGAAAACAAAAAAAGGGAAGCTGCACTGTGCCAGCCCTCCACTAAGTGTAAACGGGGCATTAGCCACAACAGGCCCCAACTTCAAGCCTCCCCGGCCCCACTGAGGCTGTGCACTCTGTCCTAAGAATTCCCAGGCTTCTCCACACACTTCCCCTACTTCAACACCCTGATGGAAACTTCATTTGTCCTTAGAGATAGCATTTCCTGCAAAAGCCTTTCCTCAATAACAGGTTCTCCCGGTTCATGGGGAGGCTGTGGAGCTGATGGCGTATTTTCTACTCTCCTTCCTCGCCAGGCCCTTGTCATCGTTGGGTCCCTCCTCCCTGCATCCGTCACTTGGGCTGCCGAAACTAAGCCAATCAGGCTGGGAACGGACACAGCAAAAACGTGCTTTCTCCCCGTTCAAGAGCCTGGAAGACCAGATCAACTGCTGGCTGGTTCCTCGGAGGCCTCTCTCCTCAGCTGGTAGACACCACCTTCTGTGGCCTCACATGGTTGGCCTCTTCTGTGTGTCTGATCTGATCTTTTTAAAAAATTAATTTTGGCCTCGCCTCATGGCATGTGCTGGAGAAGGGCATGGCAACCCACTCTAGTGTTCTAGCCTGGAGAATTCCGATGACAGGGGAGCCTGGTGCACTACAGTCCAGGGGGATACAACTAAGTGAGACACGCACGCACGGCACGTGGGCTCTTAGTTCCCCCAACCAGTGATGGAACCCGGGCCGTCTGAGCTGGAAGCGCAGAGTGCAAACGCCTGGACCACCGGGGGACTCCGCGATGCCCTCTTCTCGTGAGGACCCCAGTCCCGCTGGATTAGGGGCCGCCCGACGACCTCGTTTCACGGAAGGACGGCTGGGAGGGCCGCACCGCCACCCGCGGGGCCGCGACTTCAGCAGATGACTCTGGGCGCCCGGGTTAGCCTCCGCGGCCTCCTGTCTCACGGGGTCACCCGTCCACAGCCGCCTCTTCTCATCCGCGNCGTCTGTTTTATCTATAATAGGCCACTGCCCCATGAATGCTAAAGGCACCAGCCCATTCAGCGGATCTTTTATTCCAAGATGCAGATCGCTCCTGGGGACAGCCCCGTGAAACAGGACACACCTGCGCACACGAGACAGACCCCGGCAGGGCAGGTGGCGGAGGGCAGGCTCGCACTCGCATCTCAGGCCTCGCAAGGGGGCGGCGCAGGAAGCGGAGCGCTCGCGCCATAAACTGCGGAGCAACTTCCTTATCCCCGTCTCCGCATCTCAGAATTTTTTTTTTTTTTTTTACAAAAGTCGTTTACCAAGGGGCAAAGTTCTCAGCCCACGGAACTCCCAGGGCTGGGCTCCCCCGCTGCAGGCAGAGTCCTTCCATGTCCCGCAGAGCTTTCTGGGGGCTGGGAGGGGGGCCCCTGAGAGAGGCCGCACCGCACCATAAATGAGGGGCTGAAATGAGGCCGGTCAAGAGGGCTGGTCTGGGGACTTGCTTCAACTGCCCAGGTTCAGAGACTATTTTGAGAATTTCATTTAGCCAAACACGGCAATTTGTAACTTGCCTAATTTAAGTCACCTGTCCCCAGGCCGGGGTCCCATTCAGCTCCTCCTGCATTGTTGGCTAGACAAAGATCTTAGCACATTTTTCTTTTAAAAACCCTGTCCAGTGGTTCTCTGAGGCTGTCTTCAGTCTTCTAAAGACTCTCTGGCCACCTACTGGATTTTTTCAGCACGAGGGCTGGGCAGAAAAAGAGCAGCTCGTTGCCCTTGTTCAAAGGAAAGCGAGAAGAGACGCAGACTAGAAGCTGGTGAGACTTCACCATCAAGTACCCAGGGGGATTTGCAAGAGAATAGCTCAGACGCAGCCCTACTGCCCTCCTCTCAAGGAAAAAGCCAATTATTCCTCCTCCCTCAAGAGTTGAGCAGGAGCGTGGCACCTAAGAGCCCTTGTGACATCTTTATCCCAGGCACCAGGAGGTGAAAAGAAAAGTGACAAAAATTCAAGCCCCTTGGCTGTTTTTATTTATTTCTCCTGTTAACAGGAGGAAGAAGGTTTAAATGGTTGGTCAGTTTTTACACATATAAAACNCTTCTCTTGGCAGACCTCAGGCTCTCAGGTGCTCAGGCTTCAGCAGGTGTGATGCATGGGCTTAAGTTGACCCACAACATGTGGAATCTTTCCCGACTAGGGGTTGAACCTGTGTCCCCTGCATTGGCAGGCAGATTCTTTATCATTGGACCACCAGGGAAATACCCTTCCTGCTTAAAAAAAAAAGAAAAAAAAAAACTATTGATTGGGCTTCACCAGGTCTTACTTATGAGATCTTCGAATTTCATCATGGCATGCAGGATCTTTACTTTCAGGAAGTGCAATCTAGTTCCCTGACCAGGGATGGAACCCAGGCCCCCTGCGTTGGGAGCATGGAGTCTTAGGCACGGTACCACCAGGAAGTCCCCATCCCCCTCTTTTCATCTTGGCTGCTGTGCTATCACATNTCCCTGACCAGGGATGGAACCCAGGCCCCCTGCGTTGGGAGCATGGAGTCTTAGGCACGGTACCACCAGGAAGTCCCCATCCCCCTCTTTTCATCTTGGCTGCTGTGCTATCACATGTCACTACAGATGCTTGAGTGGTTTCCCTTCATTTGATGTCACGCCCCGTGGTCAGTGCTGCAGAGGGACTTTTTTCCTTCTCTCCCGAATCAAACTGGACAAATTCGATTGCTTCTGTGTCCTAATTATGTCTCAAACTCATCCATTCTTCTCTACCTCTACAGCCAGCGACTGATGGAGTCCCTAAGGGGGAGGCTCTGTCTACCTCCTCAAGCTCTTTCAGGGCCTCGGCTCTGGACTGAGTGCAGGTCAGCCACAAGGGGTGCACAGAGCTCTTGGCTGTCCAGCCCATGAACGATTTCCCCAGCTCCATCTCAGGTTGCCTCGCCCTGTCCACTCTGCTCCAGCCAGAGTCAGGGGTTTGCAGTTCAGGAAACTGACTGTTTTAGGCCTTTGTGCCCTTGTGCATGGGCGTCCCAGGTGGCGCTAGTGGTAACGAACCCACCTGCTCATTCAGGAGACGTAGGTTTGACCCCTGGGTGGGGAAGATCCCTTGGAGGAGGGCATGGCAACCCACTCCAGTATTCTTGCCTGGAGAATCCCATGGACAGAGGAGCCTGGTGGGCTACAGTCCATGGGGTCACAACGAGTCGGACACAGCTCAGCGACTTAGCACACACGCATGCCTTGTGCGTCCTGCTCACAGCTCCCTCTGCCTGGAGCACCCTGCATGCTCCTCTCTCTTGGCAGGAGGGACACCTCCATGTCTCCTGAGATTCAGTGGATTGCATCACCTCATTCCAGGGGCCTTCTCCAATGTCCACATCCTTTTCCTCCTTGGTTTTCTTCCACGGCATAGCTCTGTGGGTTCCATTATTTCCACTTCCAGCTCAGCGTCACTTGCTCTGTCGCCTTCCACCTCCAGCAAGCTTCCCCTTCTGCCCTTCTCATCAGACATGCCTTCTCTCCATCACCCGGCTGGGACCCAGGCGTCGTCTCAGTCCTCACTTCTTCACCCCCCATCCCCACACCAGCTGCTTCTCTGCCGGTCCTTCCTCTGAAGTGACTCCTAACCATCTGTTCTCCATTCCTTCCCCCGCTTCCCACCCTAGTTCAGGCCCACATCCCTGAGGTTTGCCATGGATAGTGTTCAGAGCTCTTTGTGGGCTAGCCTTGGTCTGTTGACTTTTTTTAAAATATATTTATTTGTCTGCCCCACGCCTTAGCTGTGGCACTTGGACTCATAGTTGCAGCAGATGGGATCTAGTTCCCCAACCAAGGATCAAACCTGGGCCTGCCACATTGGGAGTGTGGAGTCTTAGCTACTAGACTGCCAGGGAAGTCCCCTAACCTCAGCCCATTGACTTTTGCTCTCACCTCTGCTGCTTTTTCAGTGTTATGATCCAGCCACACTGGAATCCTTCCTGGTCTCTGAAGAGGGCCCGTACGTTGCTGCCACCACGCCTTTCATCTGCTGTTTCTAATCCCCCTCTCCATTTCTAACCATTCTCCATGGCTCAACACCTCCCCCCACCCCCCACCGCTGCCCATTGCTTTCTTTTCTGTGAAGCCTTCCCCATGACTTATTTGAAGTGATCTCTTTTCTCAGAATCTCTGAATTTTGGACCTGTTTAATGGTTCTTATTATATGTTGGCTTGCATTTCATCATTATTTCTTATGGATGCAGAGATTAGCTTGTAAATTCTTTTAAGCTATGGATTTTAAATTATCCATTTTTGTATCACTTCACTACAGAACATAGTGCAATTTCATGTATGTATGTGTATATCTATTTATCTACAAATAGATATGTATCAGCTTTGTTGAGGTATAACTTACATAGTATGCAATTCACCCATTTAAAGTGAACAGTTCAGTGCTTTTACTGTATTCAGAGTAAATTGATTCACTGCAATCAATTTTAGAACATTTTTATCACCCCAAAAAGAAATGCTGTACACATTACAGTCAGTCCCTATTCCCTCCAAACCCTCAGCGCTAGGAACTATTAATCTACTTTCTGTCTCCCTAGATTTGCTTATTCTGGACATACCGTATAAACAGAATTAGAACAGTGTTTGTCCTTTTGGGTCTGCCTTATTTCATTTTTGGGCTTCCCTGGTCGCTCAACTTGTAAACAATCCACCTGCAATGTGGGAGACTTGGGTTCGATCCCTGGGTTGGGAAGATCCCCTGGAGAAGGGAATGACTACCCACTTCAGTATTCTGGCCTGGAGAAGTCCATGGACTGTATTGTCTATGGGGTCTCGAAGAGTCGGAAACGACTGAGCAACTTTCTCATTTCGTTTAGTATGTTTTCAAAATTGATCCGTGTTGTAGTGTGTACTTCATTCCTTTTTATGGCTGGAATAATATTCCATGCAACACATTTTGTTTATCCACTCATCAGCTGATGGGTATTTGGGTTGTTTCTATTTTTTAGCTGCTATGGATAATGCTGCCATGAACATTAGTGAATAAGTTCTTGTGTGGAGTGGTTGGGTCAGATGTGACTCTATGCTTAACGTTTTGAGGAACCATCAAGTTGTTTATTTATTTTTTTTAATGTATTTTTATTTGGTTGCATCAGATCTTAGTTGCAGTACCCAGGACCTTTGCTGCATCTTGCGGGATCTTCTGTTGGGGTGTGCCCTACGTGTGGCACCCAGGCTGCAGAGCGGGTGGATTTAGTAGTTGGGGCCTTTCTGGCCTAGTTGTTCCTCGGCATCCAACCAAGGATCAAACCTGTGTTTCTTGCATCACAAGATGGATTCCTAACCACTGGACCACCAGGGGAACTCCCCATCAAAAAGCTGCTTTTCAAAGTGACCATAGCGTTTTACATTTCCACCAGCAATGTGTAAGGAGAATTCTGTCTTCCCACCAACAGCACTTGTTATTATCTG
>SJYW01043727.1:0-11069 GCA_006410735.1 Raphicerus campestris
GTAACCACTTTCTTGTGTGTGCTCCACAGTCTGGACCTCTCAGAGGTGTTCACAGAGTTATACAGGGAAGAGGAGAGGAGGGAAGTAGACAGAGATGGCCAGGGGGATAAAAGAGGGAGATGAAAAGGAGGGATACAGATCCGGCCAGTAACCAGTTCTCTGAGTGTTCTCCACCTTCTGGAACACAAAGAGATTCACAGAGTTGGGTAGAGAAGAGGAGGGGGAGGGAGGAGACAGAGGCCACCTGGTGGAGAAAAAAGAGGGTCCAAAGGAGGAGAGAGTGGTCAAGCCAGTAATCTCGCACTCATGTAAAATTGGGTACTGAAGATTAAGTTTTTAAATGTACAAAATTGGCAACAAATACCTAAATGCAAAGATTAAAAATCTGGAGTAGAGATTGGATTTTCAAAAATAAAATATTAAAGAAAAGAAGAAGGAGGAGAAAAAAAAGAAGAAAAAAAGCCACCAGAATTATTAAAAGACAACAATCTCCACCACAAAAAGACTATATACGGCATTTGCCTTAAAAATAGGGTTTGTTTTTTTTGAAAAGTAATAATAGGTTCTAAAAATAATAAATAGAGATATAGACGACTTAAAAATTTAAGAAAGTTTAAAAAAAAAGAAAAGAAAAGAAGAAAAAAATTTTTTAATTTAAAAAAATTATTAAAAAAGAAAAAATCACGCTTCCACATCAACCTCCCCCCCAAAAAATTGATCATAAAAGTAGTAAAGGTATATCTGGCCCTTTCTCTGGCATTGTGGAGTGTGTGGGGTCGCTACCAAAGCAGTTTCCTCTGTTTGACTTCCTCTGTTTGCTGGTCTGTTCCGTGTCTGATTTCCGTCTTGACACAGGGAGGGCGGTGATGGACTCTATGCTAGGCTTGCCCCTGCTCATGGCACATACCACTCAGACTCTACGTTGCTCTGCCGGATAACCATCTGAGGCCTGCCATAAGCTTCATGCACCTCCCCGGTCTAAGCCACTCTGTCTCAGTGCTCAGGAAGCCCTCCAAGGTGCAGATTTGGTTGGGCCTGCGCTTTGTGCCCTTCCCAGGTCCAAGTAGCTAGGGAGTTTGGCAAGCGCAATTGCTGCGATTTCTGGCCTTTCCATGCTGCTCAGTTTTCTGGAAGTACCGCTGGGGCTCCTTCTCAGGCAGATGATGACTGTCCAGAGCCCCCCAGAAGTCTTAGTTAGCAAAGAAACCTGCTTGCAATTTGGTAGGTAATGTCTCTCTTGAGCTGCGATTGTCCCCTTCCAGCACTTAAGGCTCTGGCTGCCTGTCACTGGAGGGGGATGGTCTGCAGCCTGCTATTTCCGATTCATCCTTTGTTCTGTGCGCGGTCCTGTCGGTGTCTTATGTTCGAGCATTTCGCGTGGTAGCTATCCCACAGTCTGGTTTGCTAGTCCAAGTTAGTTCATTCTGGCCATGTGCAGGGCGTTACGACCTGATTCTCGAGAAGAGCCCTGCAGCCTGCATCTTCCGCAGCCCGATTCTTAGAAAGCACTGCCGCTTGCACCTCCCACTCCTCCCTGCCCAACCCCCACTTGCTAGTGTTGGATGCAGGCATTTGCACTGCTTATCCGCTGGGGGATTTACTGCTGGGCTCGTAATCCGTTGGTTTTAATTATTTATTTATTTTTCCTTCCTGTTATGTTGCCCTCTGTGCTTCCAAGGCTCACCGCAGACTCGGCTGCAAGAATGTTTCCTGGTGTTTGGAAACCTCTCTTTTTAAGAGTCTCTTCCCGGGACGGGATTTCCTTCCTGGGACAGGGCTCCCTCCCTACCTCCTTTGTCTCTTTTTTCATCTTTTACATTTATTCCTACCTGTTTTTGAAGCCAATGATCTGCTTTGCTGGATGCCTGATGTCCTCTGCCAGCATTCAGAAGTTGTTTTGTGGAATTTACTCAGCGTTGAAATGTTCTTTTGATGAAGTAGTGAGGGAGAAAGTGGTCTCCCTGTCCTATTCCTCTGCCATCTTTTTCCACCTCCCCAATGTTTTCATTTTCTTTGGCTATATATCCTGCAGTAGAATTGATGGGTTATATGGTAGTTCTATTTTTTTGTTTTTGGGGAAACCTTCATATTGTTTCCCTGAGTAGCTGCATCAATNCAATGTTTTCATTTTCTTTGGCGATATATCCAGCAGTAGAATTGATGGGTTATATGGTAGTTCTATTTTTTTGTTTTTGGGGAAACCTTCATATTGTTTCCCTGAGTAGCTGCATCAATTTACATTCCTACCAACACTGAACAAGGGTTCCCTTTTCTGCAGATCTTTGCCAGAAGTTTCATGTTTTCTGGTCTTTCATTTAGGTCTCTAATCCACTTTGAGTTTATTTTTTTTAAATACAGTGTTGGAGAATGTTCCATTAATAATATCACCTGTCCAGCTTTCTTTGCATCATTTATTGAAGAGACTGTCTTTTCTCCCCTGTGTATTCTTGCCTTCTTTGTTGTAGATTAATTGACCATAAATGTGTGGATTTATTTCTGGGCTGTCTATTCTATTCCATTGACCTATGTGCCTGTTTTTCTACCAGTACCATACTGTTTTGATTACTGTTGCTTTGTAATATGTTCTGAATTTTAGGCTTTACTACAGGATAAGCATTGGCACTATGCCAACCCACCTCTTTTTCAGCCAAAAACAAAGGAGTTTGATGTTTTCATACATGTTATAAGGGATAAATATTTAGGTTTTATTTTTAATATCGAAAATAACCCCCAGAGTCCTTTTATTACCACTGTGGTACTTTAATCATTCAAGGGCCTTTGGCTAGCTAAAAAGCCCCAAATGTAAATCAGGTGATATGTGTTCCAGTTCTGGCTCTGCCTCAGGCTGCTTCTGTAACCTTGATCAAGTCACTTGAACTCTTTGGGTCTCAGGTCCTACATCAGTAAAATGGGTTGGTCGACCAAGTACTCTCTAAAATCACTTTCAGCTTGAACATTCTGTGATTCTAGGTTATCTAGAAACATTTTCAGTAACAGGTACTCCATGCTGCTAATCAATCCTATCTCACTGTATTACTTTTACCTCTTTCAGCTGTAATAGCTAATGTTTGGTGAGTATATACTGCACATTCTAATATGTGCTGCATGTACCTTATCTCATTTATCCCTAGCAAAAAAAACTAACAGGTAGCTACCGTTTAATGGAAACAGTGTCAGACTTTATTTTGGGGGGCTCCAAAATCACTGCACATGGTGACTGCAGCCATGAAATTAAAAGAAGCTTACTCCTTGGAAGAAAAGTTATGACCAACCTAGACAGCATATCCAAAAGCAGAGACATTACTTTGCTGACTAAGGTCCGTCTAGTCAAGGCTATGGTTTTTCCTGTGGTCATGTATGGATTGTGAGAGTTCGGCTGAGAGCTGAAGAATTGATGATTTTGAACTGTGGTGTTGGAGAAGACTCTTGAGAGTCCCTTGGACTGCAAGGAGATCCAACCAGTCCATTCTGAAGGAGATCAACCCTGGGATTTCTTTGGAAGGAATGATGCTAACGCTGAAACTCCAGTACTTTGGCCACCTCAAGCGCAGAGTTGACTCATTGGAAAAGACTCTGATGCTGGGAGGGATTGGGGGCAGGAGGAAAAGGGGACAACCGAGGATGAGATGGCTGGATGGCATCACTGACTCGATGGACACGAGTCTGAGTGAACTCCTGGAGTTGGTGATGGACAGGGAGGCCTGGCGTGCTGCGATTCATCGGGTCGCAGAGAGTTGGACATGACTGAGCAACTGAACTGAACTGAACTGATACAGGTGAAAAAGCTGAGATGGAGAAATTACTTGCAAAAGTTAAATAAATAGTGACAGAGGAGCTATCTGAATTCAGTCCTTCCTCTTTCCACTATACCAAAGCATCTGCCTCCTCTGCAGACAGCAACATGCCCAAGAGAACACGATCACACACAGCTCTCTTTATCCAGGAGAAAGTATATGCTACTTGACAATGCTCTACTTGACAACACATGCTTCTAGATGGTCTATTTGGTTGTATATGGCAACAGTTTTCTCTGTGGTTGTTATAGCTTAAGACAAAATATACACAATGAGTCTAGGAAAAACTGTTTATGTTTCTAAGGTGAAAACAAATCATGTTTTTTTTTTAATCAAACTTTAAATACTGATGAGCAACATCAGCACAGGAAAAATACTGACTGGTTCATTAACCTTGCATTAAAATGTAGAATGTTTGGCAACTCAGATTTTCAATTTTCTGGTGAGTTTCAGTGACTTAGTTTAAGATAAAACAAACTACCCTTAAAGATAGTTTACCCTTGATAATAGAATAGAAAATCAAATCATTTCATTTTCTTTCAAAGATCTGGCCTCCAGGTCTTTGTTTCTATCTTTATGGATGGACTCTAGCCTAATTTAGACTCTGATCACCACATTTATGATCACAGCCAGCCTCCTCACTGACCTTGAGTCAAGTATCCCGTGCCTCTTCCTCCACACAAACTATACTTCTGCCAGAATAGATTTCTGTTTCTCTGTAAATATTGGCTAAATTGGGTTACTCATAACTCTTCGATGACTCAAGATTTTTGTTTTTTAAGAATCAAGTCTAAATTCTTCAGTGTGACTCTAAGGCCCTCAATAATCTGGTACAACCATCTTCATCAAACACTACTTGTTATTTGTCTTGGGCAACATGAATCCCGTACTCTAGTCAGAGCAATTCTCCCTATTCAATGGTCAAGAGAAAGGTCTCTGAAACCAGACTGTCTTGCTCTAAATGGTACCCCTTGGGCTTCCCTGGTGGCTCAGATGGTAAAGAATCTGACTGAAACACAGGAGACCTGGCTTCAACCCCTGGGTTGGGAAGATCCCCTGGAGGAGGGCATGGCAACCCACTCCAGTATTCTTGCTTGGAGAATCCCCATGGGCAGAGGAGGCTGGTGGGAAGTCCATGGGGTCACAAAGAGTCGGACACAACTAAGCGCCGCACAGACTCTATCACCTACTAGTCTGGGGTTCTTGGCCATGCCATTTAATTTCCCTATGCCTCTGGTTTCTCAGATGTTTACATTAAAACCAGTAGGTACCCTGAAAAATATCTGACCAGTACACCGCAAACCTACCCAGATCATGAAAACCCAGAAAAGACTGACAAATTATCACATACCAGAGGAAACCAAGGAGACACGATGACTAAATGTAATGTGGTGTCTCAGACTAGATTCAGGAACAAAGGACATTAGTGGGGAAACTAGCAACATGTGAATAATGTCTGAAGTTTAATTAATAGTGATGGACCTTAATATTGACAAATGAACAATAATATCATAAGATGTTATCATTAAAGGGAACTTGAGTGAGAAATAGATAGGAATGCAGTACTATCTTTGCTGCTGCTGCTGCTAAGTCACTTCAGTCATGTCCCACTCTGTGCAACCCCATAGACGGCAGCCCACCAGGCTCCCCCATCCCTGGGATTCTCCAGGCAAGAACACTGGAATGGGTTGCCATTTCCTTCTCCAGTGCATGAAAGTGAAAAGTGAAAGAGAAGTCGCTCAGTCATGCCCAACTCTTTGAGACCCCATGGACTGCAGCCTACCAGGCCCCTCCATCCACGGGATTTTCCAGGCAAGAGTACTGGAGTGGGGTGCCATTGCCTTCTCTGACTACCTTTCTGCAAATCTAAAATTATTCAAAAATAAAAAGCTAATTTTAAAAAAGTATATAAATCCTAAAACTGTAGTGAAAATTAAGTTTATTAAAACACATCCAGCCCTTAGAAAACTGTATGCTGATTGTCAGTTCAGAAAATGGAGATCATGGCATCTGGTCCCATCACTTCATGGGAAATAGATGGAGAAACAGTGGAAACAGTGTCAGACTTTATTTGTGGTGGTGGGGGGGGCTCCAAAATCACTGCACATGGTGACTGCAGCCATGAAATTAAAAGACACTTACTCCTTGGAAGAAAAGTTATGACCAACCTAGATAGCATATTCAAAAGCAGAGACATTACTTTGCCAACTAAGGTCCATCTCGTCAAGGCTATGGATTTTCCTGTGGTCATGTATGGATGTGAGAGTTGGACTGTGAAGAAGGCTGAGCACCAAAGAATTGATGCTTTAGAACTGTGGTGTTGGAGAAGACTCTTGAGAGTCCCTTGGACTGCAAGGAGATCCAACCAGTTCATTCTGAAGGAGATCAACTCTGGGATTTCTTCAGAAGGAATGATGCTAAAGCTGAAACTCCAGTACTTTGGCCACCTCATGCGAAGAGTTGACTCATTGGAAAAGACACTGATGATGGGAGGGATTGGAGGATGATGGGAGGAGAGGAGGATGACAGAGGATGAGATGGCTGGATGGCATCACTGACTTGATGGACGTGAGTTTGAGTGAACTCTGGGAGTTGGTGATGGATAGGGAGGCCTGGCATGCTGCAATTCATAGGGTCGCAAAGAGTCGGACATGACTGAACGACTGAACTGAACTGAACTGAAGTATACCTTTTACTAATAATACTCTCTGATGCTGGAATGAGGAAGGTTTCTCCTTTGGTTGGTTTCTATTGTATGCTGTGTGCTTAGTCATTCAGTCGTGTCCAACTCTTGTGACCCCAAAGACTGTAGCCTGCCATGCTCCTCTGTCCATGGGAATACTTGCCTGGAGAATGCAGTGGGTTACCATTTCTTTCTCCAGGCAATCTTCCTGACCCAGAAATCGAACCTGAGTCCCCTGCATTGCAGGCAGACTCTTTACCTACTCAGCTAGGAGGGAAACCTCTCAGTATTGGCTTTGTACTAGACTCCACCAATAGAGGGTGCTAGAAGGAGACTGCAAGATGAGAGGAGGAAAGAAAGGTCTTGTTGCCCCAGCAATAGTCCTACATTTGGCAGCAGCAGTGGGTTCTCCTAGCTTCTTTACAATTCTCTCACTCTCTCTCTCTATATAGATATAGATATAGATATAGATATAGATATTGTACAATATATATATAGTATATGTATATATATAGTATAGTATATAGTATATGTATATATCATTTAACTTCTTTAGAAAAAACAGAATCAGCAAGGGTGTGACCTCCCCCCACCATCTCCTTTCCACAGAGATCCATGCCCTGGCCCCACAGGACCTCTCCTCTGAGCTTTTGAGTTAAGAGCAGGAGCGGGGCAACACCTGGGGCCTGAGCCCAGCCCCGCAGGACCACTCTTCCAAGCCCCTAGGTCCACTCATCCTCAACATCTTCTCTTCATTCCCAGCTCTCTAGCTGATGGCTGCTTCTTGTGTTTATTACCTGTGTGTTGGGGTTTTTTTTTCTTTCTCAGTCCTCCCATGTAAACCAGTTCCCTATCTTCAAACTCTCTCTGTTGAAATACTTACTGCGTGAGGATGTTCCTGTTTGCTTATTTTCCTGACCACACTTAATACAGAAGAAGCCTTCGTAAATGCTAGTTATGATTATTTTCCAAACTTCCTTAAATGTTTATTCCATGTGTTCCAGGCACCAGATTCCATCTGGTGATTCAGGTTCTATGCTAGGTAACAAAGAAACCAGGAAAAATGAGACATAGTTTCTCCTCCAGGGACTGTGAGTANAACTTCCTTAAATGTTTATTCCATGTGTTCCAGGCACCAGATTCCATCTGGTGATTCAGGTTCTATGCTAGGTAACAAAGAAACCAGGAAAAATGAGACATAGTTCCTGCTTTAAAGGAGATTACAAGAGAACCAACATGTGTACAAAAAAAAAATGTAACAAAGTTTTTGGGGTGGATATAGGATACAATAGAGGTAAAAAGGATGGTATGACCAGTTCTGCTGGGACCATGCAGAGAGTAGGGGCAGAACAGCATCACAGAACTCACTGTTTTCCTTCCCCAAAAGCACTTACCTCTTTTCTAAGTGTTTCTCATGAAAACAACTTATTCCAAATCCTCCATGAAGACTTCTGGTCATTTCAGCCCTTTTTCATCACATTTCATCTTGTGGGAGTTCTCACAGTCCCTGGAGGAGAAACTGCTGTTTATTAGACTTATCTAATAAGCACAGTGATGAATGATTTGCCTGATTAATTCTCACTTGGTCTTTAATGCTAATACTAATAATAAGACTATAACAGGTGATTATATTTTCCCTAAATTTGTAGTTGAGAAAACTAAAGCTCAAAAAGTCTAATAACTTGATCTAGGTCTCATAGCATGTAAGTGCTAGTCATGATTCAAAAGTACCCCCGAATCTCTTTCATTTCACTGTCATGTACTAAATTACGTTGTTTGAACCATTTGCAAAGGAATTTCTAGCCTTTTCCATCAGACCCACATACTCCTTCTGGGCAGGCACCATGTCTTCTTCTTTTTTTCTACCAGACTCTTCAGAATATGTTAAAGAATCAATAACTACTTGACTTATAACAAATGGTTTTGCTTATCTGTCTCCTTTACTCTAGTTACATACTAGCTTTAGCTGTGACTTGTTAACACCATAACTGAAGTAAAATGGAAGGGAATTTTTAAAGGTTCCTGTCTGATAGACAGTGATTATCAGCTTAGGCAGTGGTTTTGGAAAATGGAATGAACAGGTTCGCAGTTTGGTTTTCCTTAAAAAAATTTAAAAAGGAACTTTTCATGCTGCTTTGCAAAGAAAGCCAAATTTATTTTTCAGGCCACATATAGTCTCACGAACCTATATTTTAATATGTTCTGATTTCCAGCTAAAAAAATGGCATCCTTTCTCAAACTGAGAGTTTATTTATGTTTATGCATTATTGCACATACAGATAATGCAGTGAAACAATAGAAGATCATCTAGCAGGCTCTGAACTTTCTAATCAAAATCATGTTACATATACTCAATATTTATTTATTTTCTCAAATCCATGAAAAGACAGCAAGGTGAATCTGCTGAGGGGAAAAAAATCCCACGGATTTTGACTTCCCAAATATATCCCTGCTGTGTGCTGTGTCCTAAGTCGCTCAGTCATGTCCAGTCTTTTCAACCCCATGGACTGTAGCCTGCCAGGCTCCTCTGGCCATGGGATTCTACAGGCAGGAGTACTGGAGTGGGTTGCTGTGCTCTCCTCCAGAGGATCTTCCTAACCTAGAGACTGAACCTGAGTCTCTTTATGTTGCCTGCATTGGCAGGTGGGTTCTTTACCACTAGCGCCACCTGGAAAGCCCAGGGCACATCTTTTGAGAGGGATCATTTCTTACTTCTAAGAGAAATCACTTCTAACTCTTCACACCCAGTAGTGATCATTTGTAAGAACACGTTCTGGTTGGTAAAAAAGAGGAAAGTCAGAGTAAATACTGATGTATTTACCATGGTTAAGTACGTAGAGAATCTATATTGACACCATTTTGAAACTACAATAGGAAGCAAGTTCAAATGTAGCAACAACCAAATAAAACCAAAGAAGTGCTCGTCCTGTGGCAGATATATAAGTTAGTGAGTTATTTGTAGGGGATTATAAAAACAACAACAGGAAGCATTCTGATGGAAGGGAGCCATGTTCCCTGAGCTGGATAGCTATAAAAGACTCACCGAGGACTTCGTAGAACAGCTTCCTTTGCAACAAACATCTACCTGATCCTTTATCTCTATGTCTTGCTGTGGGTCTCGTCTCCAGGGATGCTGCAGCTTGCCCACCGCCCCCGCCACCACCATCTGCTCCTCAGATGTACACTGTCAATGTGGAGCCTGCCTGCCCAGCACCTGCCCACACAAGATCAGGCTCCTTCAGCCCACCTGCTGTGATACCTGCCACCCACCCTGCTGTGTGCCCGACTCCTGTGTGCCCGACTCCTATGTGCCAACCTGCTGGCTGCTCAACAGCTGCCACCCTACTCCAAACCTGAGCGGAATCTCTGTCACAACCTGTGTCCAGCCCGGTGAGGGTGAAGCAAAATCCTACTAGCCAAAGATAATCTCAGTGAGCTTGCCCGCACTGCCCTAAGGGACTGCACTTGTCATTAAGAGCTGCTCAGCAAATGGCCTTTAGTAAGAAGCTCTAGAAAAAACTTTCTGACTCTGTGCCTTCAGTTTTGCAGAAGTGTTCTACATTTTGAACAATGATTTCAAATAAGAAGTGGAAAAAATGCTTGCTTTAAATAAACACCACTCTTTCCCAAACCATGGGCTGTCTCAATGTCTAATGCCATAATTACTGACTCTTGACACATGCATGCATCATGAACCCATAAATATGTCCAGCAGAATTACACTTTCTGCTGACATCAACATAAATCTCATAGCCATAAAGAGGTCGCACAGGGATATGTAAATATGTGAAAAAAATTGCCTGGATAATAAAAGATATTATATTAAACTCTAAGTTTATAATCACTTTAAATTCCAAGGTCAGTATCTATTTTTAATTTTAATTTTTTTCCCTGCCTCTGTAAGTAACTCACTTACATCCCTAAAGAGGCTAAGGAATTGGCAATTAGAGATCAGCAAACTTGCAGAAGAGACCCCAAACACTGAGCTGAACCACATNACTCCAAGGTCAGTATCTATTTTTAATTTTAATTTTTTTCCCTATCTCTGTAAGTAACTCACTTACATCCCTAAAGAGGCTAAGGAATTGGCAATTAGAGATCAGCAAACTTGCAGAAGAGACCCCAAACACTGAGCTGAACCACATTTTTTTTTCATTGTTTTATTTAAATGAAGCTTTGAATGTAAGACAGAACAGTTTTTGAACGTAAATCAAAACAGATAACTGTAAAGCCCTTCACAAATAAAATGTCACTCTGATTATGTAATAGTTTATATTATTATTAGAGGCTATTCTAAAAATAGATACATACAATTTTTCATTCTAATCTGTTATTTAATGAAATTCAGTAGACATTTATTAAATGCTTGTGTTCCAGGCATTGTCCTAAGTACTTGACAGAGACAAAGAAGATTAAGACATGATTCCTACTTTCAAAGAGTTACCTGTGGAGTAAGGGAGACAAATATAGATGAGAAACTACAATATATAGCAGAATAAAATGTAAGAGCAGAAAAAGAATGAAAACATCTAGAAGAACGACCTAAAATTTCTTTATGAAGGATATTCAAGCTGGAGTTTGAGGGACAAGTA
>SJYW01043733.1:16087-27832 GCA_006410735.1 Raphicerus campestris
TGGCTGTACTAGTTTGCATTCCCACCAACAGTGTAAGAGGGTTCCCTTTTCTCCACATCCTCTCCAGCATTTATTGCTTGTAGACTTTTGGATCACAGCTATTCTGACTGGTGTGAAATGGTACCTCATTGTGATCTTGATTTGCATTTCTCTGATAATGAGTGATGTTGAGCATCTTTTCATGTGTTTGTTAGCCATCCGTATGTCTTCTTTGGAGAAATGCCTATTTAGTTCTTTGGCCCATTTTTTGATTGGATCGTTTATTTTTCTGGAGTTGAGCTGCATAAGTTGCTTGTATATTTTTGAGATGAGTTGGATTAAAGATCTAAATGTAAGACCAGAAACTGTAAAACTCCTAGAGGAGAACATAGGCAAAACACTCTCCAACATACATCACAGCAGGATCCTCTATGATCCACCTCCCACTATACTGGAAATAAAAGCCAAAATAAACAAATGGGACCTAATTAAAATTAAAAGCTTCTGCACAACAAAGGGAAACTATTAAGTAAGGTGAAAAGACAGCCTTCTGAATGGGAGAAAACAATAGCAAATGAAGCAACTGACAGACAGCAATCCACTTTTGGAATCAATTTTTCCTTCAGAAATCAAATTAGAGACCTAGTAACCCAGCAGAGCGGCTTCCCAGATAGTGCAGTGATAGAGACTCATCTGCCAATGCAGGAGTCTCTGGAACTGCGGGCTCGATTGCTGAGTTGGGAAGATCCCCTGGAGAAGGAGATGGCAACACACTTCAATATGCTTGCCAGGAAAGTTCCATGGACAGAGGTCGCAAAGAGTGTGACACAACTGAGTACACACACAAGCATGCAACCCAAAACAGCTCTGAAGTTTTCACTGCTCTTCTAATGTGGTAGGGGCAGGAGAAAAGTATTTATTTGTTTTACTCTAAAGATTAAGAAATCCAGATCTCAGAAAATGCTGCCAATTTAGGATGTGATCATTGCTTCTTAAAACAGAATTAACTAATATACAGTGGTATTACATGCCAGTAATCTTTTAGAATTTCAATTGCATGCTTCATATGAAAAGATCATTTACTTATATAAAGTAAACTGTAACTGTGCTTGTGTGTAAAGTCACTTGGTCGTGTCTGACTGTTTGCTTGCTACCCGTAAGGAAAAAAAATTTTTTTTAAAGTCTCATTATCATTCTCCCTAGTGCAAAGATAAGAAGAAATGTCATGATTAGAATGACTATCATTTATCTGGTTACTTAGTACATGCCTGTATTTATGGTGAGACTGTGGCTCAATTATCTCATGTCATCTCTACCATAACCATTTTCTTTTTGGTGGTGCAGTACCTGAAGACTGGAGTTCTCAGNAAAAAAAAAAATTTAAAAAGTCTCATTATCATTCTCCCTAGTGCAAAGATAAGAAGAAATGTCATGATTAGAATGACTGTCATTTATCTGGTTACTTAGTACATGCCTGTATTTATGGTGAGAATGTGGTTCAATTATCTCATGTCATCTCTACCATAACCATTTTCTTTTTGGTGGTGCAGTACCTGAAGACTAGAGTTCTCAGATGACTGGTAAGCTTATGATTCTGAGTTCTTCATTAGAGATGTTTGAAATTATTGTTTTAGGTTTAAGAGCATATGAATTAGTTCAGAAAACTATGGAATTAACATTTCTAAATCTTACATATCTGAAATCATAAGCTTTAAACATTTTTTAACATTTATGGGCCATTTTCTATGCATGGGCTGGTTTAGGGAAGGCTAAATCAGAGGAAAAGAATGTTTAACCCAATTAGATTTCATCTACAAAGCATCTGACTTGAGAGGAAATAAAAATGTAAATGCATGAGAAATTCTTTTGCTTTTGAGAGTTTAAACAATAAGAGATCATTTAAATCTCTAAACTAAAACCCTGCTGGTATCAAATATATGCTAGTTTAAGAGTTAAAAAGCATTGACAAGTTCTATGGATTGATTGAATGTATGATTACTTTTTATCATATATAATACTATGTGATATGACTATATAGCCACAGAGAAGATATCAGCGTAGACATTATCTTGCCTTTGAAGTGTGTGAATAGTAAATATGCAGTGAATGTATTAAGCTTTATAAGAGGATATACAGGTAAGAACTGGAAATATATCTATTTAAAAGTGACATATCATTTGAGCTTTATCTAAATGAAAAAAGTATTCTGTAAGTTCTGTCCAGTGTAAGCAAATAAATATAATAAATAAACCTAACTTGTACTATGAACCATGTTTTATAATATATATTATTTTTCTCACAGAGGCAGATAATTTAAGAACAAATGAAAATTATTGGATACATTTTAAATGGTCAGATCTGAAATATAGTTATAATTAAATATTGCCTTGACTGTCAATAATTTTAAAATAGATCCCTCTTTTTCCTATAAAATGGCTAAAGCATTGCTATTGTGCTCTAATTATGTGAAAGAACCTGTGATGTCTATTTCTAAAATTTAGTGGTATCTTTGTTCCCTACCCTCTCTCCATACCTTCCAACCCCTGCCCTCCCAAAAAAGGGAGAGAGAGATTATAAAGTCAATAAGGCTAAATTCTGTATGACTTAAGTAGAAATAGAAGGCATAAGATGTTCTCTCCAAAGCTGTCAAAGTGTTTCTCTAAGTCATATGTAAGAATCACAGACAAAGTGTAAAGACAGTTCTTATTCAGGAATCCAGTTTCCTTGAAGAAGGATTATTATAGCTACAGTGGTTGTAAAATACTAAAATTTAGATGACAGTGTGGTTGAAAGGCTTTGTGTTGTCATTAGTGTTGTTATTTCAGTGCTTATCACCACCAAGCCCAAAAGAGTACTTTCCCAGCTCCTGCAACAAAGAGCTATCACAATCAACAGACTGTCTCAAAAGATCATTCTTAACTCAAAATTTGTCAGTCATGGAGTTCATAATAATTTAAACTGAGGCTGTGTACTGAAGAGAATTGTAGGGACCCAATGGATTCCCAGTTAAGGGATATTATGGTGGAAAAAATTACACCAGGAGCATTTCATGGTCTGAAAGCTTCTCGTGCCTGTGGCTAAACCAACCCCATCTAAAACATCATACAGCAAGGGATTGTATAGTAGATCACCACTCAGGTAACTATGAGTAACTATTTTAAGTAACTGTTTTTAGTGAACATAACTCCCTGTAAGTGAAAGAAAGTTAAGCCATTCAGTCGTGTCCTACTCTTTGCAACTCCATAGACTGTAGCCGACCAGGCTCCTCCGTCAATGGGATTCTCCAGGCAAGAATATTGGAATGGGTTGCCATTTCCTTCTCTAAATTGCCTGTAGGATGCTCCTAAATACAGGTAAAATAAAACATAAAAACATGGAATTTAGTGTTTTCAGAGACATATATAAAAATCTAAACCCTGAAGTAACTGCCTTTTCAACAAAGAGGTAATTTGTACATTCTTATGTCTGAAATTTCTGCTAGGATTATGTTGTTAGTAAAAATTGATTAGAAAAACAGACTTCCTTCTCTTCTATGCGCTTTTTTGAATCTGTTGGGCACAGTCATGAATTATTTTGTTCTTTCATTTTCACCATTCCATGTACTGTTTCTCTTGGTACCACTGAAAGCCACGAGTAGAGACTCCATTCCACCTTAGCAAAACTTTGTCTCCGGATAGGATCTTGAAGTCAAACCATGCCATTTTCTCACTGACCTTCATCTCTTAAAGCTATTAGATTCTATAAAGAGTAATATTTTATATACCTATTATAGAATTTGCTTTTCTAGGGAAACTGAGGTATTGCACAGAGCTTCAAACATAATAGGTGATTTTAAAAGTTAGTGAATGATGTTAACAGACCTGAAGAATTGCAGGTTTTCTATCATTGTACGGAGAAGGCAATGACACCCCACTCCAGTACTCTTGCCTGGGAAATCCCATGGATGGAGGAGCCTCATAGGCTACAGTCCATGGGGTCGCTAAGAGTTGGACACTACTGAGCGACTTCACTTTCCCTTTCCACTTTCATGCATTGGAGAAGGAAATGGCAACCCACTCCAGTGTTCTTGCCTGGAGAATCCCAGGGACAGACGAGCCTGGTGGGCTTCCGCCTATGGGGTCCCACAGAGTTGGACACGACTAATGCGACTTAGCAGCAGCAGCAGCAGCAGCAGCAGCTATCATTGTTAAGTATTATTCTATTATTATTATGAGTGGTTTAGATACTTCGCATCGCTTAAAATACAAAATTCTGATACTTTGGCTTAGGACCTGACACTGGATGTTAGACTCTACTGCTATCTCCCCAAATTATCCCCCCACAGCTCCAGCCATGCACATACACATACACCCAAACACAGAGAGCTTTCTGNAGAACATAGGCAAAACACTCTCCAACATACATCACAGCAGGATCCTCTATGATCCACCTCCCACTATACTGGAAATAAAAGCCAAAATAAACAAATGGGACCTAATTAAAATTAAAAGCTTCTGCATAACAAAGGGAAACTATTAAGTAAGGTGAAAAGACAGCCTTCTGAATGGGAGAAAACAATAGCAAATGAAGCAACTGACAGACAGCAATCCACTTTTGGAATCAATTTTTCCTTCAGAAATCAAATTAGAGACCTAGTAACCCAGCAGAGCGGCTTCCCAGATAGTGCAGTGATAGAGACTCATCTGCCAATGCAGGAGTCTCTGGAACTGCGGGCTCGATTGCTGAGTTGGGAAGATCCCCTGGAGAAGGAGATGGCAACACACTTCAATATGCTTGCCAGGAAAGTTCCATGGACAGAGGTCGCAAAGAGTGTGACACAACTGAGTACACACACAAGCATGCAACCCAAAACAGCTCTGAAGTTTTCACTGCTCTTCTAATGTGGTAGGGGCAGGAGAAAAGTATTTATTTGTTTTACTCTAAAGATTAAGAAATCCAGATCTCAGAAAATGCTGCCAATTTAGGATGTGATCATTGCTTCTTAAAACAGAATTAACTAATATACAGTGGTATTACATGCCAGTAATCTTTTAGAATTTCAATTGCATGCTTCATATGAAAAGATCATTTACTTATATAAAGTAAACTGTAACTGTGCTTGTGTGTAAAGTCACTTGGTCGTGTCTGACTGTTTGCTTGCTACCCGTAAGGAAAAAAAATTTTTTTTAAAGTCTCATTATCATTCTCCCTAGTGCAAAGATAAGAAGAAATGTCATGATTAGAATGACTATCATTTATCTGGTTACTTAGTACATGCCTGTATTTATGGTGAGACTGTGGCTCAATTATCTCATGTCATCTCTACCATAACCATTTTCTTTTTGGTGGTGCAGTACCTGAAGACTGGAGTTCTCAGATGACTGGTAAGCTTATGATTCTGAGTTCTTCATCAGAGATGTTTGAAATTATTGTTTTAGGTTTAAGAGCATATGAATTAGTTCAGAAAACTATGGAATTAACATTTCTAAATCTTACATATCTGAAATCATAAGCTTTAAACATTTTTTAACATTTATGGGCCATTTTCTATGCATGGGCTGGTTTAGGGAAGGCTAAATCAGAGGAAAAGAATGTTTAACCCAATTAGATTTCATCTACAAAGCATCTGACTTGAGAGGAAATAAAAATGTAAATGCATGAGAAATTCTTTTGCTTTTGAGAGTTTAAACAATAAGAGATCATTTAAATCTCTAAACTAAAACCCTGCTGGTATCAAATATATGCTAGTTTAAGAGTTAAAAAGCATTGACAAGTTCTATAGATTGATTGAATGTATGATTACTTTTTATCATATATAATACTATGTGATATGACTATATAGCCACAGAGAAGATATCAGCGTAGACATTATCTTGCCTTTGAAGTGTGTGAATAGTAAATATGCAGTGAATGTATTAAGCTTTATAAGAGGATATACAGGTAAGAACTGGAAATATATCTATTTAAAAGTGACATATCATTTGAGCTTTATCTAAATGAAAAAAGTATTCTGTAAGTTCTGTCCAGTGTAAGCAAATAAATATAATAAATAAACCTAACTTGTACTATGAACCATGTTTTATAATATATATTATTTTTCTCACAGAGGCAGATAATTTAAGAACAAACGAAAATTATTGGATACATTTTAAATGGTCAGATCTGAAATATAGTTATAATTAAATATTGCCTTGACTGTCAATAATTTTAAAATAGATCCCTCTTTTTCCTATAAAATGGCTAAAGCATTGCTATTGTGCTCTAATTATGTGAAAGAACCTGTGATGTCTATTTCTAAAATTTAGTGGTATCTTTGTTCCCTACCCTCTCTCCATACCTTCCAACCCCTGCCCTCCCAAAAAAGGGAGAGAGAGATTATAAAGTCAATAAGGCTAAATTCTGTATGACTTAAGTAGAAATAGAAGGCATAAGATGTTCTCTCCAAAGCTGTCAAAGTGTTTCTCTAAGTCATATGTAAGAATCACAGACAAAGTGTAAAGACAGTTCTTATTCAGGAATCCAGTTTCCTTGAAGAAGGATTATTATAGCTACAGTGGTTGTAAAATACTAAAATTTAGATGACAGTGTGGTTGAAAGGCTTTGTGTTGTCATTAGTGTTGTTATTTCAGTGCTTATCACCACCAAGCCCAAAAGAGTACTTTCCCAGCTCCTGCAACAAAGAGCTATCACAATCAACAGACTGTCTCAAAAGATCATTCTTAACTCAAAATTTGTCAGTCATGGAGTTCATAATAATTTAAACTGAGGCTGTGTACTGAAGAGAATTGTAGGGACCCAATGGATTCCCAGTTAAGGGATATTATGGTGGAAAAAATTACACCAGGAGCATTTCATGGTCTGAAAGCTTCTCGTGCCTGTGGCTAAACCAACCCCATCTAAAACATCATACAGCAAGGGATTGTATAGTAGATCACCACTCAGGTAACTGTTTTTAGTTACCTGAGTAACTATTTTAAGTAACTGTTTTTAGTGAACATAATTCCCTGTAAGTGAAAGAAAGTTAAGCCATTCAGTCGTGTCCTACTCTTTGCAGCTCCATAGACTGTAGCCGACCAGGCTCCTCCGTCCATGGGGTTCTCCAGGCAAGAATACTGGAATGGGTTGCCATTTCCTTCTCTAAATTGCCTGTAGGATGCTCCTAAATACAGGTAAAATAAAACATAAAAACATGGAATTTAGTGTTTTCAGAGACATATATAAAAATCTAAACCCTGAAGTAACTGCCTTTTCAACAAAGAGATAATTTGTGCATTCTTATGTCTGAAATTTCTGCTAGGATTATGTTGTTAGTAAAAATTGATTAGAAAAACAGACTTCCTTCTCTTCTATGCACTTTTTTGAATCTGTTGGGCACAGTCATGAATTATTTTGTTCTTTCATTTTCACCATTCCATGTACTGTTTCTCTTGGTACCACTGAAAGCCACGAGTAGAGACTCCATTCCACCTTAGCAAAACTTTGTCTCCGGATAGGATCTTGAAGTCAAACCATGCCATTTTCTCACTGACCTTCATCTCTTAAAGCTATTAGATTCTATAAAGAGTAATATTTTATATACCTATTATAGAATTTGCTTTTCTAGGGAAACTGAGGTATTGCACAGAGCTTCAAACATAATAGGTGATTTTAAAAGTTAGTGAATGATGTTAACAGACCTGAAGAATTGCAGGTTTTCTATCATTGTACGGAGAAGGCAATGACACCCCACTCCAGTACTCTTGCCTGGGAAATCCCATGGATGGAGGAGCCTCATAGGCTACAGTCCATGGGGTCGCTAAGAGTTGGACACTACTGAGCGACTTCACTTTCCCTTTCCACTTTCATGCATTGGAGAAGGAAATGGCAACCCACTCCAGTGTTCTTGCCTGGAGAATCCCAGGGACAGACGAGCCTGGTGGGCTTCCGCCTATGGGGTCCCACAGAGTTGGACACGACTAATGCGACTTAGCAGCAGCAGCAGCAGCAGCAGCAGCTATCATTGTTAAGTATTATTCTATTATTATTATGAGTGGTTTAGATACTTCGCATCGCTTAAAATACAAAATTCTGATACTTTGGCTTAGGACCTGACACTGGATGTTAGACTCTACTGCTATCTCCCCAAATTATCCCCCCACAGCTCCAGCCATGCACATACACATACACCCAAACACAGAGAGCTTTCTGCGCCATGGAAGAGCAAGCTGTTTTATGATTGTTTTTAACAGTTCATTTCACTTTAACTGTATATTGACTACTGTAAGTTACACCAAAATAGCAGCCTACAAAACAAACCCATATTCCATGGGCAGGAATTCTGAGAGTGGCCTAACTAGCTAGTTCTGGCTCAAGGTTTCTGATAATGTTGCAATCAATCTCTTAATTGTCTCACTGGGATAAAATCTGCTTCCAAGTTCGCTCAGGTGACTGTTGGCCTGCCTCAGAAATCTGCTTCTGGACTCCTTTACGTGTTTATGGAATGCCTTAGTTCATTGCTATGTGGGTCTTTCCACAAGGCTGCCTGTGATGTGGTAGCTGGCTAGAACATAGTTTTAAAAGTGAATTTTGTGTTCTGAGAAATTTCTCAGTAACTATATTCTCATTTCTACATATTATGATCTGGCTTCAACCTGTTCCTCTAACCATGTCACACCCAAATATACTAAAGTCCATTGAAACTTATTATTTTGTGATCATACTGTGTTCATATTTCTGTGTTTCCGCATGACTTCGACCTGTGCTAGGAATGTTCTTTATATGATAACCTCTCAATAATCCTTCAAAAATGTGCTCCAATATCACCTACTGCCTTCCCCCATCCAGAATAATTGTTTACTTTTTTTTCTATTAGTAATACCTAAGAGATTTTGTTTGCATTGTTATAGACACTCCATCATGGTTGACCCTTGCACATTATGGGGTTTAGGGTTCCTACCTGCATGCAGTTAAAATCTGCATATTCTGACTCTGCATCAAAAAAGAAAGGAATTGATGAATAGCAAACCTAAAGGTAAGAAGCTGAAATAGTTTGGATAGATAGAATCAGGTTTCAGATTCTAGTTCTTTTCATTCCACATATTGTGATCTTTAACAAACACAAACTGTTCACCACACTTAAAGATCTGTAAAATTAAAATATAGATATGCCATGTTTATTGAAAAAAATCCACATATAGGTGAACTTGTGCAATTCAAACCCATGTTGTTTAAGGTCTGTCTATATATTACTATTTATGTGTTTGTCTCTGTAGAAGTGAAGAACAACTCAAAGCCAGAAATATATCTTCACTCTCTCTGCTTTGTACCTACCATAGTCATGAAACTAGTATGTGATATTTGCTTTTTAGGATAGACATCATTATTTAGTGAATGGGTGAATGACGATGAAAATATGAGAAAATGTATCACAAATATATTNGAAGAACAACTTAAAGCCAGAAATATATCTTCACTCGCTCTGCTTTGTACCTACCATAGTCATGAAACTAGTATGTGATATTTGCTTTTTAGGATAGACATCATTATTTAGTGAATGGGTGAATGACGATGAAAATATGAGAAAATGTATCACAAATATATTTATTTCCCCAATGCACTCTTCATTCCCTAATTGCTAGCTTATTTAAAGTATTTTCTATATCTGATAAGTTAACAAGGAAAGGGGTTAACAGCAATGTGTAAGTTTGAATAAAATTTTTCTCCTATTGTATATGAACACTCATAAATTGATGATGAATTATTGGTTGAGAGACCAACAATTTCTATGAATATATTACATAATACATAAACCCCTTGCTTCTGAGGATTTTGTAATTACAATTTCCAAAAGAGAGCATTTTGTATTTGAATGTTTTAAATGAATAATGCATTTCCCATATGTATTTGTAAAATTGCTTATATTACCATCATTTTGCTCCTACTTAAACATGACCTATTTCATACCTATGCAAATCTATTATTTATGTTGATAAAGTAATATAAACACTAATCTTAGCAGGAATTCTTATATTAAGGTTTTGGTAACTGACTACACAATTGTATTTAAAAATATTAAATATTTTTAGAAAAATATTTTGAAAATATTATTTGAGAAAGAAGGAATTCAAGATAGTAAATATAAAAATTATTAAATTACTTTTTGAGCAGTAGAATATTTAAGCAGTCTAAGATCTCTTTATAAAATCATCTAAACTTTTAAAAAATCATTAACTTTACTGTGACTTTAGAATCGTTCTTTGTATAAGTATTGAATGAATTGGTGTATATTTTCTCATTCACAATGGCTAAATATAAAGACAAGTCTTGGTTCTTTTTTCTACAGAAAGACAACTTGCTACTACTTTGTTGAAATTTTCTCATGAATTTTTCTTATCGAAAAAGTAATTGCTGTTCATAGTTGATTTACAGATGTTGCTTTTGGAGTTAACTTCTGTGAAGTTCTTGATCATTTTAATTTTATTAAGAGTTAGTTTATCTCTGCATTATTACTAAATAGCAACTCTAATTTCACAGGCTTACCTAGCTTTTCAAAACTAAGATGGAAGGAGAAAACAATGTAAGCATGCTTATCTAAGGACATTCTGACACATTTAATGGGATCTCTGTGTGCTTTTCACAAGCATATATTCTTCTTATAACATTATATCTTAAACATCTGGATTTATCAAGCTTTGGATTCTGAAATGTTAAGATTGTGCTATAATTTCACTTGTGTGAAAATGATGAAATTGTATTAAATATTTATTCAATGTTTAGCCAGAATTATTTTGAACTGCTACTTGTTAGTGACTATGTTTTAACATAGTCATAGTCCTCTTGGTTTAATATGATTAGTCCAACTCTGAAGGAACAAAATTGAGGCTTAAAGGAGTAAGCAGTTTATTTAATCCTGCCTAACTGAATGGCTTCCCTTGTGTTCAGCTGGTAAAAAATCTGCCTGCAATGCAAAAGACCTGGATTTGATCCCTGGGTTGGGAAGATCTCCTGGAGAAGGGAAAGGCTACCTAAGCTGAAAAATGCAGTTGTGATCCTCAAACATACATTTTATAATTTTAAGTTTTAACACTTCCTTTATTTCACTCTTCCACACTTATCCTCATTTTTTAAGCTATATTTTCACTGCACTGACAATTTTCTTTTTTGGTTTAATTAGACACCTCAGAAATAGTTCAAATTAGTTATTTTTAATTCAATGAAGAGTTGTGTCTTTTTTGCTAAAAAAAAAAAAAAAGATTTAAAGTAACTCAGTAATCCAGTCCCTATTATTTTTAAAAATAACAATCTAAAGCAAAACATTACATTAAAATATTCATTCAAAAAGCCTGCTAAAGTGTTATTTTATTGAAATATAATTGACATACAGTATCATTTTGTCTCATGTGCACCTGATAGAGGTTTGATTATTGTTGCTGTTTAGTTGCCGTGTGGTGTCTGGCTTTTCAAGACCCCATNCATTAAAATATTCATTCAAAAAGCCTGCTAAAGTGTTATTTTATTGAAATATAATTGACATACAGTATCATTTTGTCTCATGTGCACATCATAGAGGTTTGATTATTGTTGCTGTTTAGTTGCCGTGTGGTGTCTGGCTTTTCAAGACCCCATGAGTCACAACACGCCAGGCCTCCCTGTCCATCACCAACTCCCAGAGTTTATTCAGACTTATGTCCATTAAGTCAGTGATGCCGTCCAACCATCTCATCCTCTGTTGTTCCCTTGTCCTCCCACCTACAATCTTTCCCAGAATCAAGGTCTTTTCCAATGAGTCAGCTGTTCACATCAGGTGAC
>SJYW01043734.1:3463-20680 GCA_006410735.1 Raphicerus campestris
TAACATTGTAAGGCAACCATTTATCAATACAAATTTTTTAAAAGTAAAGTAAAAAAGCAAACAAACAAACAAAAGTTCCATTAAAGTAAGTTTCAGTAAAAGGCATTGGCACAGAGGGTGCATTAAAATAAAAATAAAATATAAGGGGAAATAAACAAGATTGTGCAAAGATGACTCTAACTGAGACAAAGATTTTATTGCAGCAGGCCAGAAAATTAAGCTATAACTTTAATTATGGCAATGAAAAAAATTGAAGTATGCTACATTATCTAATTGACATTACCTTAACCAAATAAGAATAAGCTCAGCGTGAAAGAAGAATTTCTCCTTGTCTGTGAATTTTTAAAGATATTTTCACATTAATTTTATATGAGGCAATGGATCACATAATTGACAATGCATTTCAGTCTTTCTATCAGTTCGGAGTCTTTCAAGTACAAGTGGCAAAAGCAGCTAAGAAGAAACGAAACAAAATTTACTGCCTCCCTTAACTGCAAGTCAAAAGGCAGATTGGCTGGATTTATGCCTTGAGCTGGGTAAGCAAGATACTTTTCTGCATTCTTTTCCTTCTCTGTGTTGTTTTAATTCCTCTGTCCTCATAAATGGCTTCTAGGCATTTCCAGGTTGAAACCCTGGAGCCAAGTGTCTTTCTAATAGAAAATCCTCATTAATCTCATTAAGCCGGAAGTGCTAGAGAAGACTCTTAAGAGTCCCTTGGACTGCAAGGAGATCCAACCAGTCCATCCTAAATGAAATCAGTCCTGAATATTCTTTGGAAGGACTGATGCTAAAGCTGAAACTCCAGTCCTTTGGCCACTGATGAGAACAGCTAACTCACTGGAAAAACCCTGATGCTGAGAAAGATTGAAGGGGATGACAGAGGATGAGATGGTTGGATGGCATCACCAACTCAATGGACACGAGTTTGAGCAGGCTCTGGCAGTTGGTGATGGACAGGAAAGCCTGGCATGGTGCAGTCCATGGGGCCACAAAGAGTCGGACACGACTGAGCAACTGAACTGAATCCTGATTGGATGCTGGTCTCCCCTCATCCAGGAGGGGATGCTCTCTGTGCAGGGATGCTCTGGCTCCACTTCAGGAAGGAGGCAGAAGAAGAGAGAGCTTCCCCATGAGACATGAGGAAATTAGGATGAAGGCAGCCCATTTCTGTGCCTCTTACTTTTAAAATTTTGGTAAAGCTTTCTATAATCCCAAATATTTCATGTTACTGTGTATACACACTCACTTTTTTATTGTTGTTTTTGCAATGAAAATGATGTTGAATTTCCTATCTAGGGCAACGTGATGCAACATGACAATACTTGAGAATACATGTATTTAAAGACAGAGAAAAAGGGTGTCAAATGAGGGCTTGGAACCATAATCATTTGACAATTTGCACCAAACTTTGGAGAAGGCTTTGGATTTCTGCTGGCCATGGAATGTTCTGGTTCTTGATAGGGGTCAGGGGCCCCCCAGCTGAATTGCAATTTGTACTTATATTTTGAGTCATAGCTATATTGACAAATGAAGAATATGATAAATATGAGGAATCAGACTTGATAAACTCAAAATACATTTTCTGAACAAGTGAAACTAGTTTGAGGAACTCAAAACATGTATCATTCCTCTTTTTTCCTCAGCTGATATTTGAAGTCATAAAAATTAAGTCTGGGTAAAACATAGTAATAAATTATAAGCCATATCCACCAATACTTGAATCTTACTATATAGCACAATAGCTGTACAGTAAAAGTAGGTTTTGTTAAATTGAATCTCGATCAAGTGTAATTACTTATGGAGGTGATATAAGATCATTATTAAAAGCTGGATTTGTCAGTAGGATGCAGGAATTCTAGAAGTTATGACCTCAATATATATGTAAATGTGCAAGTTAAATTCTTAAATGTAGCTATCAGATCTGTCAAAATCACAGCTATCTTAAAAAGGATGCTGACTACATTGAATAAAATATTGTTCTTGGGTCTTCTTGTCTTCTACAGTTATACAACATGCAACATTATTTTTAATATGTCATTTTCATATTTTCCAATAAATATCTCTTAAACTTTTTTCAGTTGGAATATGTTCCCTTTTATTTTATTTTTTCAAAATCAACAGATGATTTGTGATATGCTGAGTAACTGAACTGAACTGCAAAGACACAAATACCAGCTCTTCACCTCACTTTAAACCGTGAGCTCACAGAACGCAGGGTCTGCTTTTGTATTTCTGACACTTAATCGATGCCGTGGCCGTCACAGCAGAGCAATGAACGGCCTCGAACTGGATGGAACTAAGAGAAAGCAGCCCGTTGTGCATGCTTGTTCCTTCATGCTTAACAACCGAATCATCCCATTTATTATACATTTTGTTACCTGGTACTTTCTATATGTCTATGAAAAATAAATACACAATTTATGATATTTTTAATGGGTATTGAACTAATAAAAGTTTTACCTTATTAGACAAATTAGGCCTGGCCTGGGATAGATTTACTAAATGTTTATTGAGTGAATTAATTTCAAAGTTACCTTGAATCTGGAACAATCATTGTTTTCTCAAATTCCTAGATACAAACAAATCAGGCATAAAAGAGATACAAATTATGTGATTTTTAATCTTTGGTCAAAATTTATGGCATGCCAATGCAAATACAAATCAAGTCACCTTGCAAGGCCATGAACTGGAGAACTGGATAAACCTTAACTATAATTTGATTTAATCTATGCAGAGTACATCATGAGAAACGCTGGACTGGAAGAAACACAAGCTGGAATCAAGATTGCTGGGAGAAATATCAATAACCTCAGATATGCAGATGACACCACCCTTATGGCAGAAAGTGAAGAGGAGCTAAAAAGCCTCTTGATGAAAATGAAAGAGGAAAGTGAAAAAACTGACTTAAAGCTGAAGATTCAGAAGACGAAGATCATGGCTTCCGGTCCCATCACTTCATGGGAAATAGATGGGGAAACAGTGGAAATAGTGTCAGACTTTATATTTTGGGGCTCCAAAATCACTTCAGATGGTGGCTGCAGCCATGAAATTAAAAGACTCTTACTCTTTGAAGAAAAGTTATGACCAACCTAGATAGCATATTCAAAAGCAGAGATATTACCTAGCCGACTAAGGTCCATCTAGTCAAGGCTATGGTTTTTCCAGTGGTCATGTATGGATGTGAGAGTTGGACTGTGAAGAAGGCTGAGCGCCGAAGAATTGATGCTTTTGAACTGTGGTGTTGGAGAAGACTCTTGAGAGTCCCTTGGACTGCAAGGAGTTCCAACCAGTCCATTCTCAAGGAGATCAGCCCTGGGATTTCTTTGGAAGGAATGATTCTAAATCTGAAACGCCAGTACTTTGGCCACCTCATGCGAAGAGTTGACTCATTCGAAAAGACTCTGATGCTGCAAGTGATTGGTGGCAGGAGGAGAAGGGGACTATCAGATTGGCTAGTTTTCTGTGATTATGGTTTCAGTGTGTCTGGCCTCTGAGGATGAGATGACTGGATGGCACCACTGACTCAATGGACGTGAGTCTGAGTGAACTCCGGAAATTGGTGATGGACAGGGAGGCCTGGTGCGCTGCGATTTTTGGGGTCACAAAGAGTCGGACACGACTGAGCGACTGAACTGAACTAAACTGAACCGACCTGGGGAGCTTCCCTTTCAGTTCCCTATCATTTTGCCTTTTCATACTATTCATGGGGTTCTCAAGGCAAGAATACTGAAGTGGTTTGCCATTCCCTTCTCCAGGGATCCACATTCTGTCAGACCTCTCCACCATGACCCTCCCATCTTGGGTGGCCCCAGATGGCATGGCTTAGGTTCATTGAGTTAGCACAGCTATGGTCCTTGTGATCAGATTGGCTAGTTTTCTGTTGTTATGGTTTCAGTGTGTCTGGCCTCTGATGGTCTCTCGCAACACCTACCATCTCTCTTGATTTTCTCTTACCTTATACGTGTGGTATCTCTTCACGGCTGTTCCAGCTAAGCGCAGCCGCTGCTCCTTACCTTGAATGAGGGGTATCTCCTCACGGCCACCCCTCCTGACTTTGGACGTGGAATAGCTCCTCTCAGCCCTCCTGCGCCAGTGCAGCCTCAGCCCCTTGGAGGTGGGGTTGCTCAGCTTGGCTGCCTCCCCTGACCTCGGGCATGTGGTAGCTCCTCTTGGCCACTGCCCTGACCTCAGGCCTGTGGTAGCTCCTCTTGCCTGCTGCCCCTGACCTCCATCGTTGGGTAGCTCCTCTCAACCACCACCCCTCACCTCGGAAGCTGGGTAAATCCTCTTGGCCATCTCCCCTGAACTCAGACGTGGGGTAGCTCCTCTTGGCCACTCCTGTGCCAGTGCAGCCTGGCACTGTTGGTCCCGCCCCTGACCTTGGGTGAGGGGTAGCTCCTCTGACCAACTTTAGGAGGTCAGAAACCAAAAGGATGAAATAATTCAACCTTGAAGCCTGGGAAAAGGAGACCTCAAAGATAGTCAGTTTTTTAAAAAATGAAAAAGAGAAATACTACACAAATGAAGGTACAAACTAGAAACACAGAAATCAAATGAATGAAGGTGATATAGGCAAACTGCCTGAAAAACTGAAAGCATTCCCCCCAAGATCAGGAACAAGACAGGGGTGTCCACTTTCTCGACTGTTATTCAAAATAGTTCTGAAAGTCCTAGCTACAGAAGTCAGAGAAGAAAAGGAAATGAAAGGACTCCAGATAGGTAAAGAAGAAGTAAAGCTCTCACTGTTAGCAGATGACATGATACTGTACATAGAAAATCCTAATGATAGTGTCAGAAAATTACTGGAGCTAATCATTTAATTTACCAAAGTTGCAGGATACAAAATTAATACATAGAAATCACTTGCATTTCTATATGCTAGCAGTGATAAAGTCAGATAAATTAAGGAATCAATCCCATTCACCATTGCAACAAAAATAATTAAATATCTAAGAATAAACTTACCTAAGGAGACAAAAGAACTGTACACAGAAAAGTATAAGCACTTATGAAAAAATCAAAGAAGATGTAAACAAATGGAGAGATATTCCATCCTCCTGGGTAGGAAGACTCAGTACTGTGAAAATGACTATACTACCAAAGCCAATCTACAGATTCAGTGCCATCCCTATCAAATTATCAATGGAATTTTTCATAGAACTAGAACAAAAAATTTCAGAATTCATATGGAAACACAAAAGACCCTGAATAGCCAAAGCAGTCCTGAGAAAGAAGAATGGAGTTGAAAGAATCAACCTTCCTGACTTCTGATTATACTACAAAGCTACAGTCATCAAGACAATATGGTCCTGGCACAAAAACAGAAATATAGACCAATGTAACAAGATGGAAAGCCCAGAAATAAACCCAAGCACCTATGGGTACCTTATTTTTGACAGAGGAGGCAAAAATATACAATGGGGCAAAGACAGCCTCTTCAATAAATGGTGCTGGTAAAACTGGACAGCTATATGTAAAAGAATGAAATTAGATTATTTCCTAACCCCATACACAAAGATAAACTCAAAATGGATTAAAGACCTAAATGTAAGACCACAAATTATAAACCTCTTAGAGGAAAACATAGGCAAAACACTCAATGACATAAATCAAGGCAGGATCCTCTCTGTGGTCCACATTCTAGGTTCACTTCATTACAGTTGCTCAGTCATGTCTGACTCTTGGCGACCCCATGGACTGCAGCATGCCAGGCTTTCCTGTCCATTGCCAGCACCCAGAGCTTACTTAAACTCATGCCCATCACATCAGTGATGCTGTCCAACCATCTCATCCTCTTTGTCCCCTTCTCCTCCTGCCTTCAGTCTTTCCCAGCATCAGGGTCTTTTCCAGTGAGTCAGTTCTTCATTAGGTGGCCAAAGTATTGGAGTTTCAGCTTCAGCATCAGCCCTTCCAATGAATATTCAGGACTGAGTTCTTTCAGGATGGACTGGTTGTATAGGGACTCTCAAGAGTTTTCTCAAACACTACAGTTCAAAAGCATCAATTCTTCTGTGTTCAGCTTTCTTTATCATCCAAATATCTCATCCGTACAAGACTAGTAGAAAAAGCATAGCGTTGATAGACAGACCTTTGTTGGCAAGGTAATATCTCTTCTTTTTAATACGCTGTCTAGGTTTGGAATAACTTTTCTTCCAAGGAGCAAGTGTCATTTAATTTCATGGCTAAAGTCACCATCTGCAGTGATTTTGGAGCCCCCTAAATTAAAGTCTTTCACTGTTTCCACTGTTTCCCCATCTATTTGGCATGAAGTGATGGGACTGGATGCCATGATCTTAGTTTTCTGAATGTTGAGTGTTAAGCCAACTTTTTCATCCTCCTCTTTCACTTTCATCAGGAGGCTCTTTAGTTCTTTGCTGTCTGCCATAAGGGTGGTATCACCTGCATATCTGAGTTTATTGATATTTCTCCTGGCAATCGTGATTCCAGTTTGTGCTTCATCCAGTCTGGCATTTTGCATGATGTACTCTGCATATAATTTAAATAAGCAGGGTGACAATATACCGCCTTGATGTACTCCTTTCCCTATTTCTAACCAGTCTGTTTTTCTATGTTCAGTTCTGTTTCTTCTTGACCTGCATCCAGGTTTCTCAGGAGGCAGGTCCAGTGGTCTGGTGTTCCCATCTCTTATTTTCCACAGTTCGTTGTGATCCACACAGTCCAAGGCTTCGGTGTAGTCAATAAAGCAGAAGTAGATGTTTTTCTAAAATTCTCTTGCTTTTTCTATGATCCAGTGGATGTTGGCAAATTGATCTCTGGTTCCTCTGCCGTTTGTAAATCCAGCTTGAACATCTGGAAGTTCATGGTTCACATACTGTTGAAGCCTGGTTTGGACAATTTTGAACATTACATTACTAGCTTGTGAGATGAATGCAGTTGTGTGGTAGTTTGAACATTCTTTGGCATTGCCTTTCTTGGGTTGGAATGAAAACGGACCCTTTCCAGTCCTGTGGCCACTGCTGAGTTTTCCGAATTTGCTGGCATATTGAGTGAGCACTTTCACAGCATCATCTTTCAGGATTTGAAATAGCTCAACTGGAATTCCATCACCTCCACTAGCTTTGTTCGTAGTGATGTTTCCTAAGGTCCACTTGACTTCTTATTCCAGGATGTCTGGCTCTAGGTGAGTGATTACTCCATTGCCGTTATCTGGGACACAAAGATCTTTTTTGTACAATTCTTCTGTGTATTCTTGCCACCTCTTCTTAACATCATCTGCTTCTGTTAGGTCCATACCATTTCTGTCCTTTATCAAACCCATCTTTGCATGAAATGTTCCCTTGGTATCTCTAATTTTCTTGAAGAGATCTCTAGTCTTTTCCATTCTATTGTTTTTCTCTATTTCTTTCCATTGATCAGTGAGGAAAGCTTTCTTATCTCTCCTTGCTGTTCTTTGGAACTCTGCATTCAAATGAGTATATCTTTTCTTTTCTCCTTTGCCTTTTGCAGCTTTTCTTTTCTCAGCTATTTGTCAAGCCTCCTTGGACTACCGTTTTGCCTTTTTGCATTTTTTTGGGGGGGGGATGGTCTTGATCACAGCCTCTTGTACAATGTCATGAACCTTTGTCCATAGTTCTTCAGACACTCTAGTCTGTCGGATCTAATCTTTGAATCTATTTGTCACTTTCAGTGTATAATCATAAGAGATTTGATTTATGTCATACCTGAATGGTTAGTGGTTTTCCCTACTCTCTTCATTTTAAGTCTGAATTTGGTGGTATGGGATTCATGATCCGAGCCATAGTCAGCTCCCAGTCTTGTTTTCACTGACTGTATAGCACTTCTGCATTTTTTGCTGCAAAGAATATAATCAGTCTGTTTCTGTATTGACCATCTGTTGATGTCCATTTGTAGAGTCTTTCTTGTGTTGTTGAAAAAGGATGTTTGCTATGACCATTGCATTCTCTTGACATAACTGTTAGCCTTTGCCCTGCGTCATTTTGTACTCCAAGGCCAAATTTGCCTGTTACTTCCGGTATCTCTTGATTTCTTACTTTTGCATTCCAGTCCCCTAATAAAAGGATCTTTTTTTGGTGTTAGTTTGAGAAGGTCTTCATAGAACCATTCAGCTTTAGTTTCTTCAACATTACCTCCTAGAGCAATTGAAATAAAACCAAAAATAAACAAGTAGGACCTGATGAAACTTAAAAGCTTTTGCATAGCAAAGGAAACTATAAGGTAGGTGAAAAGACAACCCTCCGAATAGGAGAAAATGATAGCAAATGAAACAATTGACAAAGGATTATTTTCCAAAATATACAAACAGCTCATACAACTCAGTGCCAGAAAAACAAACAACCTAATCAAAAAATGGGAAAAGGACTTAAACATACATTACTCCAAGGAAGACATACAGATGGCTAACAAACACATGAAAAGATGCTCAATATCACTCATTATTAGAGAAATACAAATCAAAATTACAATGAGATATCATCTCACACTGGTCAGAATGGCCATCATCAAAAAGTCTACAACCAATAAATGCTGGGGAAGCTGTGGTGAAAAGGGAATGCTCTTGCATTATGGTGGGAATGTAAATTGATACAGCCACTATGGACAACAGTGTTGAGATTCCTTAGAAAACTAGGAATAAAACCACCATATGACCCAGCAATCTCACTCTTGGGCATACACCCTGATAAAATGAAAATTTCACAAGATACATGTATCACATTGTTCATTACAGCACTATTTACAATAGGTAGAATATGGAAGCAACCTCTATGTCCTTCGACAGATGAATGGATAAAGAAGTTGTGGTACATATACACAATGGAAAATTACTCAGCCATAAAAAGGAACACATTTGAGTCAGTTCTGATGAGGTGGATGAACCTAGAACCTATTATGCAAAGTGAAGTGAGTCAGAAAGAGAATGATAAATATCCTATTCGAATGCATATATACAGAATATAGAAAAATGATACTGAACAATTTATTCACAGGGCAACAGTGGAGAAACAGACATAGAGAATAGACTTAAGGACATGGGAAGGGGGAGGAGAAGGTGAGATGTGTGGAAAGAGTAACATGGAAACTTACATTACCATATTTAAAATAAATGGCCAAGGGGAATTTGCTATATGCTTCAGGAAACTAAAACAGGGGCTCTGTATCCATCTAGAGGGGTGGGGTGGGGAGGGAGATGGGAATGAGGTTCAAAAGAGAGGGGACATATGTATACCTATGGCTGATTCATGTTGAGGCTTGACAGAAAACAACAAAATTCTGTAAAGCAATTATCCTTCAATTAAAAAAATATAAAGGAAAAAAGGAATAAATCCAGTATAGAACTTATCTTGCTGAAAATCAAGTCAGTAATGGAAAAAAATTTATGAAAACATTCAAAATGCAGATTATAGCAATTAGATGTTAGAGTATACATCTAGCATAGTGAATCCGATAAGTAATTTAAGCTTCATAAAATAAAAGCTTTGATAGCAAAGAAAATAGGAAAAGTTGCTGTTCAAAACTGTTTCTTAAACAAATACACTCTTATTGTAAATTTCCCCTCTTCCCCCAAAAAACCAAAGCTTTAAGGATATAATTCAGAATAAAATGCTGCTGGGTTTGTTTTAGTTAATGCATGTATTGGTTGAGTATTGTTTTATTTTCTATATGGCTAGCTAGTGCTGCCAGCATCATTTTCTTAATTTTTTAATTTCTACTGGAGTAAACTGGCATCATTCTTTAACAATTCATACTTTCCTTACTGATTTTGAAATATTACCTCTTCATTATCTCTGTTTCCTTATATATTTGGTCTGTTGTTTTCTACCTGTTCCTTGGCCTATTTATTGATTCTAGTAAAATAACACAAGTTTTTACTACTATAGAAGTTTTCTTACTGCTTTTCACTTAAGACTAAGTGGTACTATAAACATTGAAAAATGAATCTTGCTGACTGATATCCAGTGCAAATGGAAGATGGCTGGCTAGTAAGATAACCTCCCTCCCCAGAGTGCCTGCCCATTCTTTTTTGCATCTATCATTTAAATTCTCTGCTTGACAAAATATATCAATTGTGCATGCTTTTATTTGCTTGTAACATAAAAACGGATTGTATTGTCTTAAAAATAAAGTTTATGCACATGTACTCATATGAGATGGCTGTATGGTATCACCAACTCAATGGACATGAGTTTGGGTGTACTCCAGGAGTTGGTGATGGACCGGGAGGCCTGGCATGCTGCAATTCATGGGGTCGCAAAGAGTCAGACACGACGGAGCGACTGAACTGAACTGACACATAATGTGTGTATGTAAACTATCACATAATGGGACATTGAGAGAGAGAGTGACTACAGTGTTGGTTGACTCAAGTCCTCAAAATTATCAGGAAGTAAGGCTTAATCTTGGTACTGATTTTTCTAAAACAGCTGCCAGTAGCAGTCAAAGCTACTTATTTNAGAAAAGTTGCTGTTCAAAACTGTTTCTTAAACAAATACACTCTTATTGTAAATTTCCCCTCTTCCCCCCAAAAACCAAAGCTTTAAGGATATAATTCAGAATAAAATGCTGCTGGGTTTGTTTTAGTTAATGCATGTATTGGTTGAGTATTGTTTTATTTTCTATATGGCTAGCTAGTGCTGCCAGCATCATTTTCTTAATTTTTTAATTTCTACTGGAGTAAACTGGCATCATTCTTTAACAATTCATACTTCCCTTACTGATTTTGAAATATTACCTCTTCATTATCTCTGTTTCCTTATATATTTGGTCTGTTGTTTTCTACCTGTTCCTTGGCCTATTTATTGATTCTAGTAAAATAACACAAGTTTTTACTACTATAGAAGTTTTCTTACTGCTTTTCACTTAAGACTAAGTGGTACTATAAACATTGAAAAATGAATCTTGCTGACTGATATCCAGTGCAAATGGAAGATGGCTGGCTAGTAAGATAACCTCCCTCCCCAGAGTGCCTGCCCATTCTTTTTTGCATCTATCATTTAAATTCTCTGCTTGACAAAATATATCAATTGTGCATGCTTTTATTTGCTTGTAACATAAAAACGGATTGTATTGTCTTAAAAATAAAGTTTATGCACATGTACTCATATGAGATGGCTGTATGGTATCACCAACTCAATGGACATGAGTTTGGGTGTACTCCAGGAGTTGGTGATGGACCGGGAGGCCTGGCATGCTGGAATTCATGGGGTCGCAAAGAGTCAGACACGACGGAGCGACTGAACTGAACTGACACATAATGTGTGT
Source organism: Raphicerus campestris (assembly GCA_006410735.1). Classification (NCBI taxonomy): domain Eukaryota; kingdom Metazoa; phylum Chordata; class Mammalia; order Artiodactyla; family Bovidae; genus Raphicerus; species Raphicerus campestris. Next base: position 14,702 of record SJYW01043734.1, read on the forward strand.
ATGTAAACTATCACATAATGGGACATTGAGAGAGAGAGTGACTACAGTGTTGGTTGACTCAAGTCCTCAAAATTATCAGGAAGTAAGGCTTAATCTTGGTACTGATTTTTCTAAAACAGCTGCCAGTAGCAGTCAAAGCTACTTATTTATGCTTTTGATTTTTGTTCCACAGAAGAAAATTAACCTTACTTAGTTATGCATTAACTAAAACAATTTAGGACAGTACCCACTGTAGGTCAGTAATTATAAAGAATGCCATATACAGAAAGGCATTATATGGCATTATGAGAAGAGGCTATGATTACTGTGAAAAGACTCAGATCTCACTTTGGGGACTGGGGTCTACTCTGATACCGCTGTAAATGAAATGTTTCTGAGTTGGATGAGAGTGTGTTAAACATAACATCAGCTTTATTTTTTCTCAAACTTGTTTAATCTTGCTGTATTCATTATTCTGATCATATAATTTATTTCAATATTATGAATAATGACTATCTTTTTTTAAAAATAACTGTATAAAGTCACACAGACAAACAGACACACACACACACACACACACACACACACACACACACACACACACTCTTTCTCCCTCAGAAATCACATATAAGCATCAAGGAAATATCAATTCCATCTCTGTACTAACAAGGAGAATGAAAGTCCAGACTGCAAAATGTGAGTATGCCTGCCAGAAACATGGTAGATCAAGCAGAAGTGTGGGGAAAAGTACAAGGAGAGGATCACACAGTTTAAGATCTGAGAATGAGTTTTAAAAATATACTTATTCTCCCAGGTGAAGAGAAAACCCTGAAGTGCCATTCCAAGAACACTTGTTTGCAACAGCAGGACTCTATTATAAGGTGTGGAGCAGATATTTCCTATATCTATAAGAAATAGATTGTTTATGTGGTATAAGGAGAACCTATTCTACATTTTTCATTTTTTGCACTAATTGAATAAGGACTAAAAATTAGAATAATTGACATAAACTTATTTCATATAGAAAATAGCTTGTAATATGACCAGATTTGAGCATTAAACTAGGAGTATACATACAAAGATGTTGTGAGGATAAAAATGAAAAATAGGAAAAAGAAATGTCAGGCAAAGGAAATACACCAGAAAAATATGGCCATGAACAGACAAAAAAATATGCTCAAATATATTTATCATGAATTAAGAATAAGAACTCTTGTGAAGTAGTCACAAGAACATAAGACAGAGATACAAAAAAAATCAAGGTAGAGATAAAAAGAAATAAAAGGTGATGAAACTTTTTTTTTTTAAGTAGAGAAGGAGAGGTCTCACAGAAGTGAAATTTATAAGTAGCCCAAGGGAGAATTAACAATGCTGAAAGTACAAGGGACACAGAAGACAGTAATGAGAAAAGCATATAAAATGAAAAGGAAATTGATTAAAAAAATTTTCAAGATAAAGAAAATTATAGTACTAGAAAAAATGAGTAAAACATACATAATTGGAATTCTTAAAAAATAAAACAATAAATATTTAATAATCCAGTTCCATAACACTGTCAGAGTAAAAGAAACTTGATTGTATAAATGAAAAAAGACATTGAATTTGAAATAAAAGAAAAAGTTACTACATTTTACTTCAGAGAAAAGAGAAAAAGGAACCTCCTGACAACTGTTGGTGGAAATGTAAACTGATATAGCCATTATGAAGAAAAGTATGGAGATTCCTTAAAAAAAACTAGGACTAAATATACTATATGACCCAACAACCCCACTACTGGGCATATTCCCTGATAAAACCACAGTTCTAAAAGGCATATATACTGCAGTGTTCATTGCAACAATATTTACAATAGCCAGGACCTGGAAGCAACCTAGATGTCCATTGACTGATGAATGGATAAAGAAGAGGTGGTACATATATACAATGGAATATTACCCAGCTATAAAAAATGAATTTGAGTCAGTTCTAGTGAGGTGGGTGAACCTAGAACCTACAGAGTGAAGTAAATCAGAAAGAGAAAAATATATTAACCCATATATAAGGAATCTAGAAAAACAATATCAATGAACCTATTTGCATGGAAGGAATGGAGATGCAGATGTAGAGAATGGACTTGTAAACATGGTGGAAAGAGAGAAAAAGAGTGGGATGAGTGGAGAAAGTAGCATCAACATATGAGTAGCTGGTGAGAAGTTGCTGTATGACACAGGGAGCCCAGCCTGGTGCTCTGTGATGACCTACAGGGGTGGTATGAGAGAAGGGAAAGGAGGCTCAAGAGAGAAGAGATTTATGTGTAATTATGGCTGATTCACATATTCTATGGCAGAAACCAACACAACATGGTAAAGCAGTTTTCCTCCAATTAAAAAAAGAGAGAGAGGAGAAAAATTTAGAAGAAGAAAGAGGAAGTGGAAAAAAATAATAAGAATTTTCATGTGCTCTCTTTTGAATGCTGTTTTGGATTTAGGATTTTTATATAGTCATGGATTTTTTAGATTATGAGCATTATAGAATCTTCATTCAACAATAGTGTGTTTTCAAAACTTAGAAAAGGAACCTGTTCAGTGTTTAATCAATTTTAATATCTGGATTTTTCTTGTTACAGGAAACTAGAAAAGTTTTTGAATTTCAAAAATCTTCAAACCTGTTTAAAGGAAGCCAGTCTACTAGATTATTATGTATCTGGATTTTTGTGGGCAAAAGGAATGGACTTTTCTGTTATTCAATATTCAAAATTTATGACTTTGCTAGATATGCTACTTCATAATCTTAGAAGTAAGTACATTACTTTTTCTTTTTTTAAGAAAAGAAAATTTAGTCCACTGTCTAAATGAATTTTCTCAAGCAGAAGCTCCTAATTTCATTGTAAATCCTGCAATGAAAATTATGTTTTTTTCTTTGGGTATATATAGCAAGAATATTCTTCATAACTTCATTAAGTTGTAAAGTATTAATACTTAACAAGGTTAATGTTCTCTTAATAATGAATTTGCCAGATATATTACTTTAATTTTGAAATCTCATCAGTGTCATCATCCCAAAAATATCAAGTAGTTCATATTTATCTAGATATTTTTTATTGTTTGAGCTGTTTTCTCTTATCTTACATTTAAATATTACTATGATATCAGGTTTGCTGTTAAGAGGAGGTACTTTGTTCAGTATCAAAGCCCCATGAAATAGACATTAGTCCCAAACACTTAGATTTTGTGAGGTTTTTTTATCTACTGAAATGAGTTACTACAGGAAATTTGGAAATTCTTCTTTGGAGCAGTTTTAAATGTGATGACTTTTGTTTGAGAATAAACAGAATTACTTTCTTGGAAGGAGGAAAAGAAGGAAATATATCATTACTTATTGCCAACTTTGTCCTAGGCAGTATGTTTGGCTCCAGTCTTCAACATACACTGTAAAATCCAGAACAACTGCAGGGGAGGTATCATAACCTCTATATCACAGTTGAGTAAGCGGTCCAAAGTGCATAGTTGATGAATGGTAGAACTAAAACATGAATCTTACTGTATAATCAAAAGACCATGAACGCAATAAATGTCAAGGTATTTCTAACTTCACTGAAAGACTTGCTGTGTCTATGGGAGGCAACTTTGCTTCTTTCCTTCCTTCCTTCGTTTCCTCCTCCTTCCATTTTGTCTCTTCTTTTGATTATTTGCTTGTTTTTAGCTGCTTTTTTAAGAAATATTTGGGGAGGTAGAAGTCCTTTCTATCCCTAAAGTATTGTCACCATTGTCCTACTAAAATTTATGGAGGACTTTTGGTCACACAAAGTTTATTTTGTTCCTTGTATCATTTTCTAACTGTTTAGAAGCAGAGGAAATACTGTGTTAGCAAAATTAATTGAGGTGTCACTCATACAAGTTTCTGTATATGAGGAGGAGAAATCCATATTTTCCTTCTCTGCAAATAGGAGAATTTCATTTTTTCTTTACTTATGTGGTGCCGTGTTAAACACTAATAATGTACCAATAGAAGAAAAAAATAATTATACTTGACAATGAGAAATATTGTATGATATTAACTGACTGATTTCAGATTATTCTTTACCTAGTATAAAACTAAAACAAGAACTGAGGNAAGTAGAGAAGGAGAGGTCTCACAGAAGTGAAATTTATAAGTAGCCCAAGGGAGAATTAACAATGCTGAAAGTACAAGGGACACAGAAGACAGTAATGAGAAAAGCATATAAAATGAAAAGGAAATTGATTAAAAAAATTTTCAAGATAAAGAAAATTATAGTACTAGAAAAAATGAGTAAAACATACATAATTGGAATTCTTAAAAAATAAAACAATAAATATTTAATAATCCAGTTCCATAACACTGTCAGAGTAAAAGAAACTTGATTGTATAAATGAAAAAAGACATTGAATTTGAAATAAAAGAAAAAGTTACTACATTTTACTTCAGAGAAAAGAGAAAAAGGAACCTCCTGACAACTGTTGGTGGAAATGTAAACTGATATAGCCATTATGAAGAAAAGTATGGAGATTCCTTAAAAAAAACTAGGACTAAATATACTATATGACCCAACAACCCCACTACTGGGCATATTCCCTGATAAAACCACAGTTCTAAAAGGCATATATACTGCAGTGTTCATTGCAACAATATTTACAATAGCCAGGACCTGGAAGCAACCTAGATGTCCATTGACTGATGAATGGATAAAGAAGAGGTGGTACATATATACAATGGAATATTACCCAGCTATAAAAAATGAATTTGAGTCAGTTCTAGTGAGGTGGGTGAACCTAGAGCCTACAGAGTGAAGTAAATCAGAAAGAGAAAAATATATTAACCCATATATAAGGAATCTAGAAAAACAATATCAATGAACCTATTTGCATGGAAGGAATGGAGATGCAGATGTAGAGAATGGACTTGTAAACATGGTGGAAAGAGAGAAAAAGAGTGGGATGAGTGGAGAAAGTAGCATCAACATATGAGTAGCTGGTGAGAAGTTGCTGTATGACACAGGGAGCCCAGCCTGGTGCTCTGTGATGACCTACAGGGGTGGTATGAGAGAAGGGAAAGGAGGCTCAAGAGAGAAGAGATTTATGTGTAATTATGGCTGATTCACATATTCTATGGCAGAAACCAACACAACATGGTAAAGCAGTTTTCCTCCAATTAAAAAAAGAGAGAGAGGAGAAAAATTTAGAAGAAGAAAGAGGAAGTGGAAAAAAATAATAAGAATTTTCATGTGCTCTCTTTTGAATGCTGTTTTGGATTTAGGATTTTTATATAGTCATGGATTTTTTAGATTATGAGCATTATAGAATCTTCATTCAACAATAGTGTGTTTTCAAAACTTAGAAAAGGAACCTGTTCAGTGTTTAATCAATTTTAATATCTGGATTTTTCTTGTTACAGGAAACTAGAAAAGTTTTTGAATTTCAAAAATCTTCAAACCTGTTTAAAGGAAGCCAGTCTACTAGATTATTATGTATCTGGATTTTTGTGGGCAAAAGGAATGGACTTTTCTGTTATTCAATATTCAAAATTTATGACTTTGCTAGATATGCTACTTCATAATCTTAGAAGTAAGTACATTACTTTTTCTTTTTTTAAGAAAAGAAAATTTAGTCCACTGTCTAAATGAATTTTCTCAAGCAGAAGCTCCTAATTTCATTGTAAATCCTGCAATGAAAATTATGTTTTTTTCTTTGGGTATATATAGCAAGAATATTCTTCATAACTTCATTAAGTTGTAAAGTATTAATACTTAACAAGGTTAATGTTCTCTTAATAATGAATTTGCCAGATATATTACTTTAATTTTGAAATCTCATCAGTGTCATCATCCCAAAAATATCAAGTAGTTCATATTTATCTAGATATTTTTTATTGTTTGAGCTGTTTTCTCTTATCTTACATTTAAATATTACTATGATATCAGGTTTGCTGTTAAGAGGAGGTACTTTGTTCAGTATCAAAGCCCCATGAAATAGACATTAGTCCCAAACACTTAGATTTTGTGAG
>SJYW01043742.1:0-14348 GCA_006410735.1 Raphicerus campestris
TGGCGTTGCCTTTCTAGCTATTTCTTTATTGCTGTTTGTTTTTACTTCGGGTTTAATTTTTGCTTTGTGGTAACTTGTTCGAAATACTACATTAAAAAGCACTGGTAGATTAATAAGATAGGTGTGAGATGCTGGCAATGCTCTATTTTTTAAATTTAAGTTGTAGATACACAGGTGACTTTGCTTAGTGATAATTCATTGAGCTGTACATTCATGATCTGTGGACATTTTCTGTAAGTATGTTGTACTTAAGATAAAAGCTTATTTTTAAATAGGGTGTTAAGAAAAACATGTTCTTTTTCATTTTGAAAACTTTTTCAGTGCAAGATTGTTATTGCACTGAAAATTTATTTATTTAAAAGAATCATTTATTTTATGATTCTTTAAAAATTTACCACAGGCTTTAAATATGTATTTTATTAATGTCTGTAGAGCTGTGTATCTAGGACATTCAACTTATGGAAAATGTCTGCTATGAAATCTAATTAGCTAAGCCATTTCTCATTTTCAAATCTATCAACTAAACCAGAGTTACCTTGCATCAGGAAAACACTGCATTTTTCAGTTCAAAGCAATGTATTAAAATTTATTTCAAGGAATGTTATTTACATTTTAGAACACATTTTGTAATAGAGTTTACTAAAAGTGATCACTGCTAAAATTGTGTAGATTCAATATGATGATTTTACTACCAGTTAAAATATATGTATATATGTATATGTGTATCTCCTGACTTGCTCAGGTTTTATCAATTCTATTGGAGTATTTTGGAAGTGGTCTTTTGTATTGATCAGTTTTCTTTTTTGATATATTTTTATATTTTGGCATTTATTTAATAATTATGTCTTATCCTTTTCCTAAGTTTATTTTGCTGTGATATTAGCTTCTTGAGTTAAATACTTTTTTAGGTTTTTTGTTTTTTTTTTAGTTTAGTGATAAAAATGTATTTGGGACTTCACTAATAAGATGAATGAGTTCTGAGACTCTAACTGTTCTCTACACTTGAAATTTCCTGAGAGAGAAGACCTTACATGTTCTCACCACCCACATGAAAAAACATGGGCACTGTGTTGGGTGATGGCAATGTTAATAAGCATGATTGGGTAATCATTTCACAATGCATACACATATCACATCACCACACTGGAACCCTTAAATAAATAAAAATTTTATTGGTCAAATTATACCCCAATAAATCCAAGGAGGAAATATTTAAGATGAGTATATTTTCCCTCAGAGTGCAGCTTTCATTGTATTGGCGTAATAAGTGTTTTCCTTAAGGTCAATGGCTATGTATATCCATAATATTTAAACCTGTAATCACATTTAATTTCTTTTTTGACTCAAATGTTATGTACATAGGTGTTTTAATATTTTCAGTTAGTTGGACTTAGAGGAAGAAGGAGGATTTGGGCTTTTTTTTTTCCATTTTAATCTTTGGTTGCATTTATAGCACTATGGTAAAAAAAAAATGTACCACTTCTGCTTTGGGAAGTTTGACTGTTTTCAGTTATTAACCTGGGGACTAGGTTGTGGTAGGTTTGATGAGAAAAGTCCTGAATTTTTTATTTAATCTCTAGTCCTTTCTCACTAGGTCTAGCAAGGGCATAATTCTTAACCAAAAAAACTTTCCTGACCAATATCAATGAGCCTCACTATAATTTCTTGTGATCACCCTCAAAGAAAACTCCTTTTCCCAAAGGAAGCATGATCAGCAATGGTAAATGGGCTCTTCTGCTTCTTGGAACAGGACAGGACAACCTCTGATTTCCTTGGAATCGCCACTCTGGCGATTGGTCAAGAAAAGCAGCCGCGTGGACATCCTCCCTGTGCCGGCCAGGCGGTTTGGTTTTACCTTGGAGCGCATGGCAGGAGGGAAGGGGTGAGGAATTGATGACTGGTACCACAGAACTGACTGCACGAGTTCAGCCTTCTCAGCCACCTGTGGGCGGCACCTTCCTAGCTGTGACCAGCATCAGACTGGCCTGACCTGGGAGGCAGTACAGCGTACGAAGGACATGAATACTCTCAAAATCAGCTTCGCTAAAGGAAACAAAATTGCAAACTCTCCCAAACACCTGCTCAAAAATTTGATGAACTTACAATAAAAGAAGGCTTTATTTTTTTTAATGGTGTTTTGTACTAGTAATAAGGAGGTAAGGAAACCTTTATTTATTTATTTTATCATTATTATTTTTTGGAGAAGGCAATGGCACCCCACTCCAGTACTCTTGCCTGGAAAATCCACAGACAGAGGAGCCATCCTTGTTTAACTAACATCCAGCCTGAAGGGGGAGCCTGGTGGGCTGCCATCTATGGATGGGGTCGCACAGAGTCAGACACGACTGAAGCGACTTAGCAGCAGCAGCAGCAGCAGCAGCAGCAGCAACCTGAAGGAACGATCACTGACTCAGCAAATCCAAGGTTTCTCTCCAATGAGATCACTACGGGGACCTGATTCTCCATAACTGATGGGACAGTCCTGCCATTCTGTGGGCACCAGAAACACAGGGACACTCTCTTTCTGAGGGATGGGTTTTATTTATATCCATTGAACCTTCATTACCCATGAGAGCACTAGTGGTAAAGAATCCGCTTGCCATTGCAAGAGACCCAGGAGACGCAGCTTCCGTCCCTGGGTCGGGAAGGTCCCCTGGAGGAGGGCATGGCAACCTGCCCCAGTGTTCTTGCCTGGAGAATTCCATGGACAGAGGAGCCTGGCGGGCTACAGTCCCTGGGGTCGCAAAGAGTCAGACACAACTGAAGTGACTTGGTACATGCTACTCGTGTTCCTAGGTTCTTCATATTAATTCTTACATTATTGCCCACTTGATATCATTGCTTTCCTCAACTCAAAGCCTCGGTTGAAAATTTTAATTACCATAGTTAGAAAGCTCGTTGCAAAAACTAAAGAAGTGATCTTGGAAAATGTGACATCTTTACTCCAGCCTCCTCTAATCCTACCCTCTTTAAGTATTAATTCTGTGTTAGAAATTTGGGGGTGAGCTTTTCTACATTTCTCTTCTAACAAACACATACAAATGTTCAGGTTTCTGAAGTGGAATCATGCTGTAGATCTGATTTCCACAATTTTTTATGAAGTGAAATTTTCCTAATATTCTTTGCGCGTGTAATACGCAAGGCTATTTAGTATATAAAAGTTTATGACTTTAGAAGTAAGTCAGACAGAGAAGGAGAAATATTGTATGGCATCCCTTATATGTGGAATCTAAAAAGAAGTAATTCAAAAGAATTTACAAAACAGAAAGAGATTCACAGACTTGGAGAACAAACTTATAGCTGCCATACACATGGCTATATTTAAAATGGATAACCAACAAGGACATATTGTACATGGAACTCTGCTCAATGTTATGGGGCAGCGTGGGTGAGAGAGGAGTTTGGAGGAGAATGGATTCATGTATGTGTGTGGCTGAGTCCTTTCACTGTTCTCCTGAAACTATCACAGCATTGTTAATCTACTATCCACCAATACAAAATAAGAAGTTTAAAACAAAGTTTATGACATGAAAAGTTTTGTCATGTAAGTATAAAATAATTAATTTGATCTCACTTTATGCTTATTATCTTAAATGGATATTTTTGAATAATTTTATTGACATAATTACATATCATAAAATTCATACAATTTTAATATGTGATTTAATGAATTTTAGTATATTTACCAAGTTGCACAACCATCACTAAAATTTGATTTAAAGCATTGCCATCATCCTAAAAAGTAACCTCATGCCATCATTCCCCCTTCCTATTCCCAGCTTTGAGCAACAACTAATATAGTTTCTGTCTCAAATTGTTTGCCTTTTGGGGGACATTTTATATGAACAGTATCATACCATTTGTATGGTTTCTTTGATTGAATGTGATGTTTTTAAAGTTTATCCATATTGTAGTTTTTATCAGTACTTCATGCCTTTTTCATTGTCAAGCAGTAGTTCTTATACTGATCTTTGCCTAGCATACATTTACCATATTATTTTTACCCCCAGTAAAATCACCTCCAATAAAATCCTTCTGTTTTAGGTGTCTTGTAAACAGTAAGAGATTAGATTTTTGTGTTTTTATCAAATTTGAGAATCTTCATTTTTTTTTCTTTTTAACAAAATAGTTGAATCCATTCACATTTTAATTTTGAAACTAATAGAATTTCACTTGCTTTTGTCATCTTGTTTTATGTTTTCTGCTTTATATTTGATACCTTCCATATTCCTTTTTCCAGAATATTTTTAATAAACTTTTTCTTTTTCAAAGTTTTTGCTTCCCCCCCTGCTAAACATTTGGAAAATATACAACTTGCTTTATGTGTAGTCTCCTTAAAGATGAATTTATATTTTTCTATGTTCATGAGTGAGATCAGCCTATAATGTTTTGTTTATATCTGGGAGAGATTTTTTGGACCAAGGTTGTTTTGGTCTTATGAAATGAAGAATATTCTTTGTCTATTCTTTTTTAAAGTTTGGTAAAATGAATGTCATTTTCCCGCTAAATGACTGATAGGTTTCTTTTTGGGAAGGCTTTTAATTATGGATTCAATATCCTTAATAGAAAAAGGACTACAAAAATGTTCTCTTTGTTCTTGTCTACTTTATATTTTCTTTAGGGATCTGTCCATTTCATCTGTCTTAAAAGTATCGGAATAATGTTTTTTGTAATGTTTTCAGAATCAGTATCATTATTCAGGGTTAAAAATTTTTTTATCTTTTTTTTTCTTATTCTTGACGTTGTTATTTCGGTCTTCTTTCTATTATTCTTGTTCGAAGAACTTTTGGATTTCTTGAGCTTCTTTCTAGTAGGTGTTTTAAAGAAAAAATAGTACATTTTAAAAATTCAGTTATCCTGGAAATTCTGGGGAGAGGTTCTGGGGATAGAGTGAAAGAGTGGCGTTGACAAGGGAAGGACAGGGAGGGTCGAGAGCACCTTCGAGGGAACTGCTCGGCCTGTGGAGCCAGGGACCATGCTGCAGGCTGCTTGACGAGTATTCTCCACTGTCTTCCCCCGGGGCCCACTTGGCATCGGGCCTCTTTGGTGTGAGCTCATTTCTCGAGTGTGTCTCCATTCCAAGAGGCTTGGGGAGGGCCTCTTATTGAATGCTCTATTAGTTGTCCCATCTACTTTATGTTCCTTCTCCATTCTCCCTTTTTAACATCTTTTGGACTAATTATATTCATCTTTTGGTTTTCCCACTACTGGGCTTCCCCAATGACTCAGAGGGTGAAGAATCTGCCTACAATGCAGGAGACACAGGTGATGTGGGGTTAATCCCTGGGTTGGAAAAATCCCCTGGAGGAGGACATGGCAGCCCACTCCAGTATCCTTGCCTGGAGAATCCCATGGACAGAGGAGCCTGGCGGGCTATAGCCCATGGGGTCACAAAGAGTCAGACATGACTGAGTGACTGCACACCACCAGCCCTGGATAACCACCCTCTGGGCTGCTGCTAACAGGGCTCACAGGGTTCAGGGTTTCCTGCTATTAGTTTGGAAGCAACATACTCATTGATTATTCTTTTAGGGATTGGCCTAGAGGTTAGAGCAATCATTTTTTTTTTTGACTTATCAAAGTCCAATACTAATTTATAACTTTTATTCTTTTTTAGGAAAATGCAAGAAAATAACACTTTCATTTTATTTGTCCTGTTCTCAGATTCTTCTCTTTTTATTACACTTGATCTTATTTTGATAGATGTGATGTACTCTCAGATCATATGGAGAATATAGATCAGAGATTTTCAAAATAGCCTTTTGTTTCTTGCAGTGAATTTTAAAAGTTGGTAAGGAGGAAAAGAGATTTTACTTTTCTCAAATTCCTCCCCTTTTCTTAGCCTCCAAATCTTTTCTTTTCATATATCTGGCGATTTGTTGCTGTTTCTGTTTAGCTTTTCCTTATGGAGGGAAGTGTTTGTCCTGTATTGGTAGTCTCTATGGGTTTTATTGACTCATTGGAAAAGACTCTGAGGCTGGGAGGGACTGGGGGCAGGAGGAGAAGGGGACGACCGAGGATGAACGGCTGGATAGCATCACGGACTCCATGAATGTGAGTCTGAGTGAACTCCGAGAGATGGTGATGAACAGGGAGGCCTGACGTGCTGCGATTCATGGGGTCGCAAAGAGTCGGACACGACTGAGCGACTGAACTGAACTGATGGGTTTTATTGGCAGCCCTGAGGATTTCGTTGGTAGATTGTATAATAACTGAAAGCAACTATTTTTTTTCACTGGGGACTTCCCCACTGGCTCAGCGGATAAAGAATCTGCCTACAATGCTGGAGACACAAGAGACCTGGGTTCGATCCCTGGGGTGGGAAGATCTGGAGGAAGAAATAGCAGCCCACTCCAGTATTCTTGCCTAAAAAAATCCCATGAACAGAGGAGCCTGGCAGGCTACCATCCACTGGGTTACAAAGAGTCAGACACTAATGAAGCACTCACTAATGCAATGGAGCATTTCTTTCACTGAACGCACACCCTTTTGCTATGTGACATTTCAGCTTCTCCTATTGAGATCTGGAGTCTGTTCCCCTACTTCTTAGTTTGGGCTAGCCTTTGACTTGCTTTGATAAACAGAATATGGCAGGGTCATGAACCAATTCCAACTCCAAGCCAAAGCTTCAAAAGGCTTTGTGCCCTTTGGTTCTTTCTTTTGAATGTGGCAGAACCACTGAGTAAAGATCCAGATAGTCTGCTGGAAGAGGAGAGACCACAAGAGGACCTTGAGTCATCACGACTGAGACCTTCCTACATAAGCCAGCCTCCATCAGCCCAGCAGTTGACCACACTCCCAAGCAAATCCAGCCAAGAGCAGAATACCCACGCAGAAATACCCACCAGACTCCAGCCTGCAGAACTATGGGCTAAATGAATATCTTAAGTTACTCAGTTTGGGGGTGGTTTGTTATGCAACAAAAGCTAACTGATACAAATCCCTATCCAAAGATTTTAGACTCAGAAGAAAGGAGAGGGAAAAAAGTTAGGATTTTCTCACGTTTTACTTTGGAGGCTTAGAAGTCTAGCAATCTGTCCGGTAGGGAGGTAGTTGTGCAGATGGGCATTTTGATAAGACAGTGTGGTGCCTGGTGATCAAAAACTTTTGCTGGACCTTACATGCGAGGCCTTATGGTAAAACACAAACTTTGTGCATTGGTAACATGTACAATAGAAATTGGAAAATGTGCTAGGGGGAATGGAATTGTTAGATATATCTATAAAACGGGGCTTCCCTGATGGCTCAGCAGTAACAGGATCTGCCTGCAATGCAGGAGTCGCAGGTTTGATCCCTAGGACAGGAAGATCCCCTGAAGGAGGAAACGGCAACCCACTCTAGTATTCTTGCCTGAAAAATCCCATGGACAGAGGAGCCTGATGGGCTACAGTCCATGGAGTGGCAAAGAGTCAGACACGACTGAACAGCAGAGCACACATCTATAAAATAAAGATTAAAAGCTCTAGGAAGAAAAAAGAGATTAAAAATAAATAAAATGATACTTTAAGTCTAAAAATGAGGCTGATTATAGAAAGAGGAATTAGAGAAGGAAATGAAATTTTTGTTGAAATTTGATTGTGCTATAAAGGAAGCTTCAGAGCTTGTTAATCATCTGTAGTTTTGTCTGAATGAGAATAAAAGGAAAAAGAAGCGAAACTCTTTAGTTACACTGATTAAGAACTAAAATACACTTGCATGCATAATGGTTTAATGGTCTATAAAACCATTAAGTAGTAGTCTATAAAACTATAAAAATAGATTCAAACCTTATTTTCAGTACTTATAATTTTAAATCTTTTAAAAAGTATTTTGATGGTGTTTTGATACCTCTAAAGGTGTCATTTAAATCTCCATTTACCTTCAAGTGCAAAACTTTAATGACTTAGTTAAAGTAGCCATCATCATCCAGATTGTCTCGAGGGACCATCCTCAGGTATATAAAATGTTACTGAGTCCACATGTGTATTAAAATAAAGTAGAACTCAAGTTTACATGTTCCTGAACTCCTTCTTGAACCCTAACCTGCTTTCAATAGACTTGTAAATCTGTTACTTAAAGCATCTCAAGTTAAAATTCTTGCCATTTCCCATTAAAAAGTAGGTTCTTGATTTTTCATCCTTCTTTACTCATTGTCTCTGACCCATATCCTGTAAGAGCAGAACTGTTCCATCAGACAGAGGGTAAGGATAATAGAAAAATCTCTGGCAATTCTGTGCTGAAAAAAAAAATGGATCAACAAGTACTAAGTTAGAGGATCAAATTTCTAGACCAAATAACCTAGCATTTCATTCAGAAGAAGTAAAACATTACACAAGGAGTTGGTCTTTTTTTCAAAATCAGACATATAGTTTTCCTGTTCTAAAGCATATTTTTGTCTGCTGGCAGACAAGCACAGGTGATTGCCTCCAGGTGTTCGCCTGCAGGAAGTCATTGAAATGCAGTGCGGGTAATGGCAGTTTCTCAGCAGCGGAGACTAACCTGCAGGAAGCTCGTAGGCACAGGTATATTTTAGAATAGGATGCCAGTCAGCTGAAAGGCTGCAGACCCAGAAGGCCCAGTTTAACAAGGAACAAATTAACTAAAACAAGAATCAAGACATATTTTTAAACCATTATCAAAAATTAAAGATTTTAAAAAATATGTTATTGATTTTTAAAAAGGTTTTAAACTTGTTTATTTTTCCTAAAGTTTTACTCATTTATGCTAACTGCATAGCAATTCCTCTCCTCACATCACCAAAGGGAATTACAAGAATACAGATACGCATCAGAAGAATGGATAAAACTGTTGCTGAAACTGAAGCTCCAATACTTCGGCCACCTGATCGGAAGAGCCCACTCATTGGGAAAGGCCCTGATGATGGGAAAGACTGAGGGCAGGAGGAGACAGAGGATGGGATAGTTAGCATCACCGACTCAATGGATTTGAGATTTAGCAAACTCCGGGGGATAGCAGAGCTCATAGGAGCCTCGCATGCTGCAGTCTATGGGGTCCCAAAGAGTCTGATATTACTTAATGACTGAGCAAAAATGATAAAATGTTTCTTTAAGTTCTGTTGGTATGAAAGCTCATGTTAAAAATAATTCATTATTAAAATATAACCTGGATCTTTTTTCCATTGTGATAGATACCCCCATGGCATTTTATTTTAATTTATCTATTTTTATTGCAGTACCCGGGTTCGATCCCTGGGTTGGGAAGATCCCCTGGAGAAGGAAATGGCAATCCACTCCAGTATTCTTGCCTGAAGAATCCCATGGATGGAGAAGGTTACAGTCCACGGGGTCGCAGAGAGTCGGATATGACCGAGCGACTTCACCTTCACCTTCATAGGAGATGTGTATAAGAGACAGNGAGAAGGAAATGGCAATCCATCCAGTATTCTTGCCTGGAGAATCCCATGGATGGAGAAGGTTACAGTCCACGGGGTCGCAGAGAGTCGGATATGACTGAGCGACTTCACCTTCACCTTCATAGGTGATTTATAATATTACTTTAGTTTCGAGCATATAATGTAGAGATTCGATATTTTTACAGATTATACTCCGTTTAAAGTTGTTAGAACATAATTGCTCTATTTCCCCATGTTATGCAGTATATCCTTATTGTTCATTTATTTTAAGCCTTGTAGATAATCCTATACCGTTCACTCACCCATCTCCCCGATTAATCACTAGCACTTAGCTCATTCGCTTCACTCAAATGACAACGACTTTTGTGTTTTTTTGAAAGGTACAAACCTATGAAGGGAAAATAAACAAGAATGCAGACAACAGCAACAGAAATTTGGAAGCTGGGAGCAGATCTGAGAAAGCTAAATTCTAAGTCGGCTTCAGGAAAAGTTGAGAAGTAGCCCGAGTCGCGGGGAAATTTAAAAAAAAGATCCAGGAATGGGTATCATTAGGACTCCGGAAGTTCTGTTGGAAGTGAGGTTAAGAGGGACCTAGACCACCAGACCCCCTCACCTGTTCCATGCCACAGGTCCGCTGTCAACCCCAGCAGATGACTGGAGCAAATGATGTCCTGGAGACAGACAGGCAGAGGGGACGGTCTTAAAATACAAGAGGATTGAGCTTACATACTGAGTGCTAGGATGCCCAGCTTTGCTTCTCTGTTCTTTTTTAAAAGAATTATTAATTGTTTTGGCTGGGTTGGGTCTTTGCTGCGAGGGTTTTCTCCAGCTGTGGCGCGTGGAGGCTACTCTCCAGCGGCGGCGCGAGGACTTCTCGCGGTGGCGCCCCGCGCTGTGGTGCTCAGGCTCAAGGGCACGCTGGCTTCAGTAGCTGTGGTTCCTGGACTCTAGAGCACAGACTCAGCAGTTGAGACGCGTGGGCTTCGTCGCTTGCTCCAGGGCATGTGACATCTTCCCATCTCAGGGATCGAATCCCCATCTCCTGCACTGGCAGCTAGATTCTTTGCTGCTGAGCTGCCAGAGAAGCCCTCCAGTATCTCTCAGCCTTTTCTGATCTGAAACACTGGTGGAGACACATGTGCACACACATGCACACACATCCAGACGGGTGAGTAAAGTCTTCTCTAGAGCACCTAACGAGCCTAAGAGAGACAATACAGAAATACACCGAGGGCTCTACCAGGAAGAGCAAAGCCAGGTCGCTGGTGAAGTCCCTGGTGAATAACCACTAGTCACCCACTCAGCCAATGAGCTTTTAATTTCCATTCCTGGAGAACATCCAGGCAAGGATCAGCAGCATCGGCTTCTTCTATGAGAGAGACTGAAACGAATAATCAGCCATGGGAGAAAACAGAGACGGGGGGAGAAATAAAACTGGAAAATGATCGTTAATACATTCAGAGATAAGCTGTGCCATGTATAAGACAAGGATTCTATTTTAGAAAAAAGAATACTTGGGGGAGGGGTGCGCGGTGGTAAAGAGACAGTAGAAATTAAAAACGGAATGGTGGAAATAAAAAATTCAATAGAAGAGGTGGAAGATAAATTAGAGGAGATCTTCCAGAAGTTAAACCAACATGGGAAATAGAAGATAGAAGTTTAAAACTAGAGGGCCTGTCCAGGAGGTTGAGTACCTATCTGATAGGAGCTTCACAGAGACGACTGAGCAAATAGAAATGAGACGATCCCTAGTGAAATAACTCAGCGGTTCCCCAAACACAAGGACATGTGATTTTAGATCAAAATAAACCCAGCACCAGAGATAATATTCAACCTGCACTAAGATACATCATGGTGAAATTTCAGAAGCCCTGGTGATAACAGCTATACCGAGAGCTTCTAGAAAGAAGTGATGTCTTAAGAAGAATCGAGATTCAGAATGCCAGGATATTTCTCAACAGTAATGCTCAAAGCTAGAAGACAAGGAATTAATGCCTTCAAAATTCTGAGGAAAAATCGTTTCCATCCTAGAATTCTTATTCAGACAAATGAATTCGTATTCAGACTTATTCATCTCAGTCTCAGATGTTCCAAGTCTCAAAAAGTTTTGTTTTAAGTTTTGCTTCCTATAAATCCTTTCTTAGGAAGCCCCTGGAGAATGGGCACCACCCAAATAAGGAAGCAAACTACGAGGAAGCCACTGGATGCAGGAGATGGTGCCCTCCTTGAGAAACCAAGGGAGACAGTCTCTAGGATGGTTGGAGGGCATGGCCCACGAAAACAGTGGCATGGACGGCCTAGGGTTACTCTTCCCAGGTCAAGAAGCTCCAGGACTGAACTAGCCGCTAAGACCAAATTAATACTATATTGAGTAACTCTGAATGTATTAAGATGGCATTTGCCCATCTTAGATTGGATGACACAGCACATACACAGGTTAGGCACTTGCTTTCACCAGGAAAATAAAGAAAAAGCACTGTAGTCCGGGGTATGGTTTAGCCGTCAATAGTCTTCATAATAACACACATGGTTACAGGGATGATGTATCTGTAAACACTGCCAGGCTAAGCAAAACGGTCATCTCTGTGGGGCCCAGGGCGGGTGGGCATTGTAACGGAGGGAGGGTGATGGCAGAGATAAAGGTGGAGTCACTAAACAATTGTGGGGTATCCGGGGCTCAGCGACTTCCCACTTTAATGGTCTTAACTTTCTCCACCGAGCTAGTCAAGGCCTTCTGCGAAAAAGCAAGATAAATGGATGTGTTAGATTAGGAGTTAAGGGTTGGAGAGAACAGGCAAGTTTCCAGTCCTTAGAGGCAGGATGTAGAGCCAGCTGTGGGAAGCACTGTCAAGTATGATTTAACCAGGCTGGCGGAGGCCAGAGCAGCATATTGATATTCAGACATGCCACCTGGGGCTTCCCAGGCGGCGTCAGTGTAAAGCATCCACCTACCAACGCAGGAAACGTAAGAGACGCAGGTTTGATCCCTGGGTGGGGAAAATCCCCTGAAGAAGGGCATGACAACCCACTCCAGTGTTCTTGCCCAGAGAACCCCATGGACAGAAGAACCTGGTGGGCTCTGGTCCATAGGGTCTCAAAGAGTGGGACATGACTCAGCAACTTAGCACATAGGCACATCCCTCATTTCACTGTGTTTCACAGACACTGAGTTTCTCACAAATGGAAGGACTGTGGCAGCTCTGCGTGGATCACATCCATCAGCGCTGTTTTCCCAGCAGTATTCTCTCACTTGTGTGTCTGCGTCACATTTTCTAAATTCTCGCCTTATTTCAACCTTTTTCATTTTCATTATTTGTTATGGTGATCTGTAACCAGTGATCTTTGATGTTGGCACTTTTTAGCAATAAAATATTTAAAAATGAAGGTATGTACTTCTCTTTAGACAATGCTATTACTGCATGTGGCAGAGTAAACACAGCTTTTTGATGCACAGGGAAACCAAAAAGTCAGATTGCTGTGGTCTGTACCTCAACTCTCAGCTCTGAAGCATGCATGCATTGCAGTTATAGTTTATATAACATCTTAGGCTTTTTGAACAATTGCTTTATTTTTTTTAATTGTATTATCTCACTAGGCTCCTCCATATGCTATCACTATATACAAAGTAAGAAAACTGAAGCTGAGAAAAAAACATAACTTGCCCAAGATGATATGTGCAAGTAGGTTTTGTATCACATTTAAAACATTTTAACAATCGTATTTGGTCATTAGTGAGGAAAAAAATCATTCTATTTAAGTTATTAAATAGGTGTTCTTACTTGGATAGTTTCTTGGTCAGCACAGAAGTTGAAAGCTTCACAAAGCTGAGATACAGTCAAGATTGCCCCAAATGTTTGAGGGAAGCATGTGTTTGCAATGAATGAACACAAACTTCTAACAACTGGATAGAAAAAACAATTGTTTTGAAAGAGACCATACTAAAACCCATCGGGTACTAAATATACTTAGGATGTCGTGTTTGCACAGAAATCTTACTTTCATCTCTCCTACACTGCAGGGCTTCCATGATTAATCACATCTTGAGGACAGGAGATGTTGAAACCTGCGGTGCTTAGTGTTAAGTTACTTATAATTGAATCATAGTTAAATTGCAGGAAACAAAGGTGTGTTTAACACCCTGAGTTTAGGAAGATTTGCAAGTACTGAAGAAAGGGGCAACATCTGCAGATGAATTTTTTTAAATCTATATTTTACAGTGAATGCAATTAGGCCTAGCATGTTATCTCAGATTGAAAAGAGTCTAGAATGTGAAGTCTAAATGCTATAACTGAAGATTGCTGAAAGCTTGTCTGTATTGAACTACTATGTGGTTTCAACGATCACAGTTACCGTTTATCTATGTTTTACACACACACACAGACACACACACACACACAGTATTAGAGGCAAAAGGTAATAGCTTATGGGTCTTATTTCTCTGCAAGGATGCTTTGGTTGCATCCTTAATAAACAATCAGAGTTAGTTATTAATTAATTCTTTAATAAGGAAGACTAAAGGGGGGGTTATATGAAATAATAACAGCTGTCTATTCTAAGCAATTGAGACCAGAAGACAGAAAAAGTCACACAGCACACAATGGCACTTAGCGTTGCAGACAGGACTGCCTGCCTGATCGAGAGGATGTCAGTTTCACATGAGTCCGTTGGACCGTCTCACGGAGTGCTCACGGGAAGGGGACAGTTCATCCGGATGGATGTTAGAGAATGGGTAGGGTTTTGATGAACCAAAGAGGAGGAAGGCAGGCACNTCCGGATGGATGTTAGAGAATGGGTAGGGTTTTGATGAACCAAAGAGGAGGAAGGCAGGCACTCCTTCTGGTGACGGTGATTAGAAACATGGAGGAAAGGATGCTGCAGACTTACTGCAGAAACAGCAAGTGGAGCCATGTAGCTGAGATGAAGCCTGTGTTTAGGGAAGCGGCTGATGACGACGCTGGAAATGCACACTTGGGTCACACAGGGGTTTGAAAGCTGG
>SJYW01043748.1:4338-22802 GCA_006410735.1 Raphicerus campestris
AAAAAAAAAAAAAAAAGAAAGCTTTCCAAAAAAGGCAGCCGAGTGTATCTTATCTCCTAATTGTTGTTTGTATGCACACAGATAGACAGAATTTCCACAGATGCCAAATCAATGTCAGTAAGATGTTTGGGAGACAAACTGGCCAACTGATTGAAATTGATAACTTCAGGTGGAATGGCAGACAGACTGAGAAATGTTAGAGTGGAAATATACAAGGTCTCAGGTAGCAAGCCATGGTCTGCAGGATGACATCCAAGGAAGGAGACTATTTCAGATCCCTTGACCGTGAGGTACCAGCCTGAGTGTATGTCCAAGATGGAAGAAACAGACTGGAGAATCATTAAGAAGAATCTGCAAGATTTTGGAGCTTATGCAGCCTAAGTGATGCAGGCCAGGAAACTGTCAAGGTTGAAACTCAGAACAGAAGAGGCACATCTAAGCTTAGAAAGGGTCTAGGAGAGGGAAGGTGAGAGCATTTTCAGATGAGCTGAACTCAGATGAGAGTCTGGAAATCAAGGCAAGGAATTATTTGAGGACAGGGAACAGAGGTCCAGGGTGAATCCCGGGGTGTATCCATGGTTTAGGATGGGGTACAGTAAGAGGAATGAGGAAGGAAGACAGAGGGGTCAAAAGCAGAATGATGAAATGGTTGAAGAGTTTCAGGAGAACAGGTGGGTATGGAATTGCCAGACGCTGCAAGGACGAGGGTGAAATCTGAGACATTTGAAGTAAGTGATAGACCCTATACTGTGCAGCAAAGCAGTCTTGAGGCATGTGCAGCTACTGTGCTTCACCTGTGGTTCCTTTTCATGCCTTTTTTTTCACCTCATGAATTGTTTCATAGACTTTAAATTCCCTGCTCATCCTATAAAGAATGAGTCCTTCCCTCCCACACAACTTCGCTTATTGCACACACATATCTACTAGAGCTTACATGTGTTCTATTTGTTGACAATCTCCTCTACTAGAGTTGGACCATAAAGAAGGCTGAGCAGTGAAGAATGGATGCGTTTGAACTGTGGTGTTGGAGAAGAATCTTGAGAGTTCCTTGGACTGCAAGGAGATCCAACCAAGCTATCCTAAAGGAAATCAGTCCTGAATATTCATTGGAGGAACTGATGCTGAAGCTGAAACTCCAATACAGTGGCCACCTGATGTGAAGAGCTGACTCAATGGAAAAGACTCTGATGCTGGGACAGATGGAAGGCAGGAGAAGGGGAGGACAGAGGATGAGATGGTTGGATGGCATCACTGACTCAGTGGACATGAGTTTGAGTAAACTCTGGGAGATGGACAAGGAAGCCTGGCATGCTGCGGTCCTTGGGGTCACAAAGATTTGGACATGACTGAGTGACTGAGCTGAACTACCAGAACATCACATTCTCTGCTGTTGCCTTCTCCTGCCTTCCGTCTTTCCCAGCATCAGGGTCTTTTCCAATGAGTCAGCTTTTCACATCAGGTGGCCAAAGTATTGGAGTTTCAAGAGACATGAATTTGAGCAAACGCTGGGAGGTAGTGGAGGACAGAGGAGCCCGGCATTCTGCAGTGCATAGGATCACAAAGAGTTGGATACAACTTAGCAAATGAACAACAACAACTACTAGAACACAAGCTCCTTAAGGGCAAGCAACATGTTTTAGTTATTTTCTAACCCCAGCCACCGTACAGTATCTGGCAGGCACAAAGGATACAATAAAGAAAATCAGGGAATTTCCCTGGTGGTCCAGGTGCTAGGACTCTGCACTCCCAATGCAGGGGGCCTGGGTTTAATCCCAGGTCACGGAACTAGATAACACATGCTGCAACTTAAGAGTTCACATGGTGCAACTAAAGATTCCACATATCACAACTAAGACCCAGTGCAGCCAAATAAACCAATGTTACCTTTAACACAAAAAAGAAAAGAAAATCAAAGTAGAGACAGAAATAAATTCGACCTTCCAATGAGCAATAAGGCAAGAGCTGACTTTGGAACAGAAACAACCAAGCATAAAGAGAATGGGTGACATTTTCATGTGCAAAAAAACCGAGAGATCATTATCAGCCCAGAAACGCTAAAAAGAGAAAGGAAAATCTCAGGTATGAAAAAGTAAAGAACACTGTAAAGGGTAAAATATGAGTAAATACAAATACAGCTAACTGTACAGAACAGCATGACAATGTCATGTGGGGCTTCAATAGCATATCAATAAAATCCACACAAATAGTAATCCAAAAGGTGGGAGGATGTAAACAAAATTTTAATGTTCAAAGTTATACTGTTATCAGGGAAATATTAAGAACAATAATTGGTATTAGACTAACAAATCAAGAATATTTATTGCAATATGTAGGATAATAACTACAAAAAGAGTAAAAAATGCTATATCCAATTAATGGAGGATTCCAGGGAAATAATACACTGATGAATCCAAAAGAAGGCAAGGAAGGTGAGAAAAAGAAAAAAAAAAGGTCAAATAGAAAGCAAAAATATGAAAGTTATAACACATATATCTATAGATCTGTCTGATGTGCATGTTTTATATATATATATATATATATATATATATACACACACACAATTACATTAAATGTATTTGGACTAAACAGTACAATTCAAATGATTATCAGATTAGATTTTTTTTTAAAACTACAGGCTGCCAATAAGAGACACACTTTCAAATATTAGTACACAGAAAGGCTAAAAATAAATGGATGGAAAAAGATATTCCATGCCAACATAACTAGACAGATAAGGTCGCTTAGCTCATGAAGTTTCATATCGAATGCGCATGGTACAAACTGACAGAGAATTCAAGATGAGTACATGAACTCTGAAAAAATCAAATTATATCATTAAACTATTTTAACAGGAGTTGCTGCCCAGGGTGAATTTTCTCTTTCTCTACTCAGAGAAAGGTTTAGTGCCTAAGAGGAATGAAAAAAAGAAGTTTAGCATAGGATGGTAAGGCTCAGGTCTCAAAAAGAAAACAAAATAAGCACAGAGGCCACAGAGGACTGACAGATGTCTCCGAAAGTCACAAGGAGCTGAAGGGATTGAGGAACAGACTGTTATGGTCATAGTCACACAGGAAAGAAGATATTCCAGCTGGACTAGATCAGCGCCTACCCTTTCCCAGTTTCTTTTGTGCTTCTGCCTTGGTACAGATCAAAGGTCAGCAAACTATGGCTGGCCTGGTCTCCCTCGGGCCAAATCTGGCCATGTTCATTCATTTATCTTCCAGTAGCTGCTTCTGCACCACACTGGCAGAGCTGAGGAACTACAGCAGAAATTGGCCCCCAACGCTAAACATATTTACTATTTGGCCCTTTCCAGCAAGTCTGCACCCCTGCATGGCACTCCAGGGATCCTGGGCAGGTAACCCTAATTTCCTACTGCAGGGGAGGTATGCTAATTCAAACAAAATGTGTTTATCAAGTCTGTACGACATGTGAAGCACTACATGAGGGCTAAAGTATACAAAGATAAACAGGATACAGTAGTCACATCCAGGAAGAGAGACAGGAAGGGCAACAATTCGAAGACAACATCCCTGATGTACCCTAATGATATGCTACAAGTCAGGGCAGGTTCCTTTAAGGCATCTGCACTGAACCACAAGAGAAAGGGAGTCAGCCAAACAGAGAAGGATAAGCAAGCAGTCCAGACATAATACCCAGCAGACAGAAGAAGTGAAACAGCATAGCATCATCTGGAAACTGACATCATTTGCCATGGTTAGAACTTGAACCCACCTAGAGACAAGTAGGGAGAGAAAAAGATATGAGGTCAGGAAAGATCCTGACTGATTCACTAAGACGACTTCATCCTAAAAAAAAAAAAAAAAAAAAAGAAAATCCACTGCCTTTTCAGCAGACTTGTAGCAGACTGCTGTTCGCAAAAGATCACACTAAGCAGTCACAAGAAAAGCCTACAAGGAGGACAGACTCCCGGCAAGGAGACCGTGGAGATGCTGTGGTTCCCAAACGTGGCAGCACATGAGAATCACCTGGGGAGCTTTGCAGACTGCTGCCACACAGGTCTCACCAAAAACCGAGTCGGAATCGGGATTCTGTAGCAACTATTGCACAATTCCAAGATGCGGCTAGGTATGGGAACTACTATGGTACGAGGAATGTTGGAGGAGAGGGTTTGGGGAAGAGGAAAGTTTTAAACACTAAACATGGATGTCCAGAAGGCAGTGGACTATGAAGTTCTGGAGCATGGGGTAATTTATACTAACTAGCATCTACCAAGCATTAGCAACCAGTCAGAATGGCCAACATTTACTGGCTACCCGCCATGTGTCAGGCATTCGGAAAAGTGCTTTTCATATATTAACTTAATTGAATTCTCCCCATAACCCAGGGAGGTTGGTACTACTGGAATACCCATTCTGCAGATGATGTTTTACACACATTATTACATAGATCCAACTCTCTCAGTTCTAGGAAGGTAGCAGCTATTATTATCCCTGCTTTAGTGATAAGGAAAGCAAAGCTCACAGATGTGAAGTCACATGCCCAAAGTCACACCATAAGTATCAGAGAAAGTGTTTGCAGACAGATGTGTCTAACCTCAATGTCTGCTGCAGGTAAAGCCATAGGGAAGTTCATGTTGGCCAAGAAGACATTCTGGGAAGAGAAGGTAAAGGCAGAAACTCAGAGAATACCATATTTGAGGCAGAGGAGGAAAAGTCCATAAATGATGAGAGGCAGAGAAGGAATAGGTAGACACAGCTATTAAAGGAAGGACACAAAACCAGTTAACTACAGGAACAGACAGAATTGAGATGTTATTTTTCCTTCCTTTCTGAAAAAGACAGTAATTGAAGCACAGCTGTATTCTAAGAGAAAAAAGCCAGATCACAGGAATAGGCTGAAGACTCAAAAAGAGAGAAAGGATATTTGAGAAGCAAGGTCTGTGAAGAAGCTACAGCTTTAGACAGGAGTAGATTTCTTTCCTAATAATGGGAAGAAGCAAGGCAAAGTGGTTTAACATGAAGAGGACTGTATGTGTGGATAATAATTAGATGGAGTTGTTGCCTGATAGCTTTTATCACCTTCATCATCTGCTTCATGGGAGGACAGAATTCACTTTTATTGTATTTTACAGAAGTGGTGGTCTGCAACACACTGGGGGGAAAATTAACTGGTCCTAGAGCTAAAGGAGATCAGTCCTGGATGTTCACCGGAAGGACTGATGCTAAAGCTGAAACTCCAATACTTTGGCCACCTGATGTGAAGAGCTGACTCATTGGAAAAGACCCTGATGCTGGGAAAGATTGAGGGCAGAAGGAGAAGGGGACAATGAGGATGAGAGGGTTGGATGGCATCACCAACTCAATGCACATGAGTTTGGGTAAACTCCAGGAGTTGGTGATGGACAGGGAGGCCTGGCATGCTACAGTTCTTGGGATCGCAAAGAGACAGACATGACTGAGCAACTGACTGAACTGAACTGAAGAGCACAATTAGGTTGAGAAGCATGATACCTGACCACAAAAAATGGAGAATAACAGAAAAGATGGAGCAGAAGTGCAGACAGGTTGCCTGTAAGCAGAGAGGGGTTGCCTAAGTGACTGTTGGGATAAAAAGATAACAGGGATGCGAACCAGCCAAAGTCTCAAGGAAGATGGAAGAAGGGCCACAAACCCAGCAGAGGCCAGCGAGGAGAGCTGACGGCAGTTACTCATTTCGATGGAGTAGGAAAAATTTCCTGTGAAGAATAGGTCCCATTCCTAGTGAGGAGATTCTTCATCTGATTTGACTAGAGAGAACATCCACCCACCCTCCCACCGCCAGCCACAAATGAAGGTCTGCAGGAAGCAGGTTCATCCCTGGCTGAGACCATCTAACAGACAGAAATCCATCCCCGAGTGCAAGTTTGCATCATGCAAAATTAGAGCACACGTACCTTTTCAGCAACTGTGCGCATTTCAGTTCCAGTATATGTAAATTTGGGGTCATTCCTTTTGGGGATAAATTAGAAAAAAAGGAACTGAGCTTGGGAATATTAAAAAAAAAGGTCTCAAAGCAAAGTAACAAGATTAGCAGTTTTTGCAATGAAACAGTAAAGACAGTGGAAGAAGAGGGAAATAAACTGAGAATAGAGCTGTGCTCATGACTGTTAGGAGGAGTCTGAGACACATGCTTAAGTGGCAAGCACATAGTTTTCATGATCAAAGCTTAAAGTCCTATAATGTTGTATATTAAGCACTTGAGTTCGCCAAGGAGAAATTCTGCTATGCTTTGGCATTTCAATAAAGGTAACCCAAAGCTTTCACCGCCAAAAGCATTCAAGCTGCTGGAGATCTTGGAGATCACTGTAGGGTCCACCAGGGGGAGGCAGAAAGCCACTGACAATGTAGACAGAGAAATGGATTAATAGAGGGACACAGCCCGTTCCCATGCACGCCATCTGCCCCAAAGAACTTTCACTTAGGATCTTGGTTCCCGCAACCATATTTTTCACATCCATATCTCAACTGCCAATCCTCCTAACTAGAAAGTCAGGTGGAAAACAACTTTCAGAGGTGGGGTGGAATTGAAACTGGGTTACTGAGGGAGCTCCAGAGTCATCACGGTAAGTTAGAATACAACCAGTCCAAAATACTGGGAAAGCTGTGATAATTTGGCGTTAACAGTAACAGAGAGATCAAAAGATAGGAATAAACAAATAGAGTCTTACCTTAAGTCATCATTTAACTAGAGTGGGAAAGAGCAGAAAAGATTATTGATCACATTAACTGTATTAGAGGTACACGATGCAGATAAAATGAAAATCGGGTGATAGGTTTCTGTACACCAACATGAAAGCCTGGACAACTCTTACTTTGGATTATCAACAAGTAAGCTCGGTCTCTTTCGCCCTCTGCAATATTTAACACAGAGGAAATTTGGGAGTCTTGGAAAGCCTCACCTGTCTTAGGTTATTTGATGCCCTCAAAATGACTCCTAGAGGGAACAGTGAAGGCCCTAATCGTGGAGGCCTGCTTCCTAATACACTGATGTCCTCATAACAGATTCTTTCTGGTCTGACTCGCGGGTTTGGTCACTGGGGTGGTAACTCCAGACCTAAAGAAAAGCCACACTGTACAACCCGCCTAACAATGTAGGAGATGCAGGAGACCCAGGTTCGAGCCCTGGGTGGGGAAGATCCCCTGGAGGAGGAAATGGCAAGCCACTCCAGTATTCTTGCCTGGAAAATGCCAGGGACGGAGGAGCCTGGCGGGCTACAATACACTGGGTCGCAAAGAGTCGGCCAGGACTGAGCACACCCAGGAGAAAATGCAAATCTTCCCTTACCCGCCCCCGCCGCTCCCAAAGGCTTGATGGGGACCGCTGGGGGCTTGTGGAAGGCTCCAGAAGCTTTCAGCGAGCAGAGGCAAGGGGGAGGACCTATCCAAGGATGAGCCGAGGGGGCCTGTGGCCTCCAGAGCCCTGGGCGCGGCCAGCAGCCGCCCGGGGACGTGGGGGGACCGCTCGGCAGGGTCCTGGCCGGGCTGGTCGGCTGACTTACCTCTCCAATGCACAGCCCCATCACCTCTTCCTTCTCCGTGCTCAGAGCGTGGTTGAGGCACACGAGGAAGGCGTCTGANAGAATGAATATGAACAATTCTGACGGTGTCAACCTCCCCAATGCACAGCCCCATCACCTCTTCCTTCTCCGTGCTCAGAGCGTGGTTGAGGCACACGAGGAAGGCGTCTGACTCCAGATGGACCGCTTGCACCGCCTGTACCACCTGCACCGCCATCTTGGCCCGGCCCGCTCACTTCCGCCTCCGGCCAGCTCGGCCCTGGCCAACCCGCCGCTCAGCCGGGCCAGCCGGGTTCCGTGGGGGGCTGGGCCTGGAGCGCGGCGCGGGACGGGGCCCAGTCAATTTTCTTTTAATGCCCTCATATCCATAAATGTCAAAGGAACAGAAACCCTGAAAGTATCCTACTCACACAGAATGCCAGGAAGAAAAAAATATCTCTTTGGGGGAAGATACAGAGAAATTTGAGTTTAATAAGCCAAAACTTATTAGCCAGACATAGGGAACCTGCTGCAAAATTCAATTCTAAAAACAGCAACTGGTTATTGTAACTTTTCCAAGCTCTCTAATTTTTTAGGACAATTTTTTAAAAACTCTATTCAGAGACACAAATCGAAAAACAAGCATTTTAATGTCCGGTTAAGTTCAGTTAGAGTGGCTTTTTTTGGTAAAGCATCTCTCCGCCAAACATCTCAGCCTTCTAAGGAAGACTCAGTTAAACTCCCAAAGGAAGTGTGTGCTAAGTCGCTTCAGTCATGTCCAACTCTTCGCAACCCTATGGACTGTAGCCTGCCAGGCTCCTCTGTCCATGGGGATTCTCCTTCAAGAATACTAGAGTGGGTTGCCAGGCCCTCCTCCAGGGGATCTTCCCCACCCAGGAATCAAACCCATGTCTCTCATGTCTCCTGCATTGGCAGGTGGGTTCTTTACTACTAGCGCCCCCTGGATGTGGTTGTTGTTGTTCAGTGGCTCAGTCGTGTCTGACTCTTTGCAACTCCCTGGACTGCAGCACACCAGGCTTCCCTGTCCTTCACCATCTCCTGGAGTTTGCTTAAACTCATGCCTATTGAGTTTTTAATGGCATTCAACCATCTTGTCCTCTGGCACCCGCTTCTCCTCCTGCCCTCAATCTTTCCCAGCATCAGGGTCTTTTCCAGTGAGTCAGCTCTTCACATCAGGTGGCCAAAGTATTAGAGCCTCAGCTTCAGCAACAGTCCTTCCAGTGAAGATTCAGGGCTGATTCCTTTAGGATTAACTGGTTTGATCTCCTTGGTGTCCAAGGGACTCTCAAGAGTCATCTGCACCACAGTTCAAAAGCATCAATCCTTCAGCACCCAGGCTTCTTTATGATCCAACTCTCACAACCATTCGTGACTACTAGAAAAACCATAGCTTTGACTAGGAACTTTGTCTCTGCTTTTTAATACATTGTTCTAGGTTGGTCATAGCTTTTCTTCCAGGGAGCAAGCATCTTTTAATTCCATGGTTGCAGTCACCATCTGCAGTTATTTTGGAGCCCAAGAAAATAAAGTCTGTCACTGTTTCCATTATTTCCCCATCTATTTGCCATGAAGTGATGGGACTGGATGCCACGACCTTCATTTCTTGCATGCTGAGTTGTAACCCAGCTTTTGCATTCTCCTCTTTCACTTAGCACCACCTGGGAAGCACCCCAAAGAAAGTTTCTATAAACTTGAACATTCTTTTCGAAAACTTTTCCCTCCAGAGCCCTGGTTCTCACCTTGTGCTCCACTCAATGAATATTTTCATTTAACACATATCAAAGCTTTTTAAGTCCTTTCTGACAACGAAATCTCAAACATCAGCCTGTGGCTAGATAAGAAGAAGACAGGCATCAGCATGCACCACTGAATCCATACCAATACAGCTTTGGGTCAGGAGAGCTAAACCTTCCCCCAAACAAATCACACACACATAAAAATAATCAGTGAATTTTCAGGAGAAAAATTAGGGCAAGGTAATGTGTGTCCTACAGAAAAGGCAATGGCAACCCACTCTAGTGCTTTTGCCTGGAAAATCCCATGGATGGAGGAGCCTGGTAGGCTGCAGACCATGGGGTTGCTAAGAGTTGGACATGACTGAGTGACTTCACTTTCACTTCTCACTTTCATGCATTGGAGAAAGAAATGGCAACCCACTCCAGTGTTCTTGCCTGGAGAATCCCAGGGATGGGGGAGCCTGGTGGGCTGCCGTCTATGGGGTCGCACAGAGTTGGACATGACTGAAGTGACTTAGCAGCAGTAGCAGCAATGTGTTTGTTCTGTGTCATCCATACCTCTTTCCTTCAATGAAATTTGTACTAGTTCACTCGCTAATTGTGGGTCTTCCCTATTGGCTCAGACAGTAAAGAATCTGCCTACAATGCAAGAGAACTGGATTCAAGCCCTGGGTCAGGAAGTTCCCCTTAGAAGGGAATGGCAACCCACTCTAGTGCTCTTGCCTAGAGAATCTCATGGACAGANACTAGTTCACGCACTAATTGTGGGACTTCCCTATTGGCTCAGACAGTAAAGAATCTGCCTACAATGCAAGAGAACTGGATTCAAGCCCTGGGTCAGGGAGTTCCCCTTAGAAAGGAATGGCAACCCACTCTAGTGCTCTTGCCTAGAGAATCTCATGGACAGAGGAACCTGCTGGGCTACAGTCCATGAGATCAAAAAGAATTGGACATGACTGAGTGATGAACACTCACTTTTCACTTGCTAATTAACTTCAGAGACCTAGAAGCAAACATAGTGGTTTTAGTAATATTTTAATAAAATTTTATCACTACAAATCTATTTGAATGTTTTATAGCATTATTACTATCATTTATTAATTCATCAAATATTTATTGTATTCCTACTTGTGTGCTCTGGAAACTACAAAGATAAATTTAAGACTTAGTGTACTGGGAGAGTTTGTGAAACTTATAATTTGAATCTATTATTATTAGCTGTAGAAATTATTATAACACAAGGCAGCCTGTGGTAAGTGACACTTAGGGAACAATCAAGGGGGCCAGAGGGGCAACTTCATCTGACCAATGTAGACCCAGGGCTGACACATGGTAATCACCCAGTCAACATTATTACATTAAGAAAGAACCAAACAAGGTAACAAGTGATGCTATAGACTGAAACTTTGTGGCCACTCAGAATTTATATTTTGAACCCTGATCCCCATGGAATTATATTCAATCAGTTCAGTTCAGTTCGGTCACTCTGTCCTGTCTGACTCTTTGTGACCCCACGGACTGCAGCACTCCAGGCTTCCCTATCCATCACCAATCTCCAGAGCTTGCTCAAACACATGTCCATTGAGTCAGTGATGCCTTGCAACCATCTTATCCTCTCTCATCCCCTTCTCCTTCTGCCTTCAATCTTTCCCAGCATCAGGGTCTTTTCAAATGAGTCAGTTCTTTGCATCAGGTGGCCAGAGTACTGGGGCTTCAGCTTCAGCATCAGTCCTTCCAATTAATATTCAGGACTGATTTCTTTTAGGATTGACTGGTTTGATCTCCTTGCAGTCCAAGGGACCTCAAGAGTCTTCTCCAACACTGCAGTATATTCAATATCCTATGATAAACCATATGGAACATAATATGAAAAAGAATATATATATATAAATATATATAAAGTACATATATAACTATATGTAAAAAAGAATGCCGTGGTGGTGGTTTACTTGCTAAGTCGTGTCCAACTCTTCGTGACCCCATAGACTTTAACCTGCAAGGCTCCTCTGTCCATGGGATATCCTAGGCAAGAATACTGGAGTGGGTTGCCATTGCCTTCTCCAAGCATCTTCATGGCTCAGGGATAGAATCCATATCTCCTGCATTGCAAGCAGATTCTTTACCGCTGAGCCACCAGGGAAGCCCAATAAAGAATGTGTGTACGTGTGTGTATCTGAATCACTGTGATGTACAGCAGAAATGAACACAACATTGTAAACCAACTATATTTTAATAAAATAAAAATCCTGACCTCCTATGTGATAATAATATGAGGTAGGGGCTTTTGAAAATGATTAGATCATAAGAGCAGGGCCCTCACAAAATGGAGCAGTGACCTTATAAGAAGAGATATGAAAGCTGGCTTTCTGCTCTCCTGTGAATGCACAATGAGAAGCTGGCTGTCCATGAATCAGGAAGTGGCCTCTCACCAGAGACTGGATCTGCTAGTACTTTGACCTTGGACTTCCCAGCTTCTGCATCTGTGAGAAATAAATTTGTATTGTTTCTAAGCCACCTGGTCTATGGTGCTCTGTGTTAGCAGCTCAAACGAACTATGGAGAAAGGTCTTAGAAGAGAAATATGAGGAAACTAGGAGATGGCCAAGTCACAGATGAGATTGTCTCAAGAATGACAGCACATAAGGTAGGGCTGAGAAAAGTTATTGAAAAGTGTTCAGTTTCAGCAAGGTGAAAAATAAATCCTAATGTTTAATTTTTATGTAGCTAGATAATGTTTTGAAATTAATTTGAAAGTTTTTCCTCTTATATTTTCTCTTTTTTCCCCCTTTGCATGTTAGCTGCTCTCCTCCCCAAGCCATTCAAATAGAAGAAAGTCCTGCACTCCATTGCTTCAAGGGAAATGTGCCTGTAAGATGTCCTGGGTAAGCTCAGAGGAGAAAGGATTTGCAGAGGCAGTAGAAGAGAGCCAGGGCTTGGCTGAAAGACGCAGAGGGACTTGGAAGAAGTTAGAGGCAAAGAGGCACTTGATGTAAAAGAAAAGAGGGGAAGAAAGCAAGAGAGAGAGAATTTCCCAGGATCGGGGAGGAGGAGTGAGACGGGTGCCTGATGGAACAATGGGTGCCCACACTGCCTCCAGAAGCACAGGAAGCTTCCAGAAGGAAGGGCAAACCTGAGATCAGAGGGGCAGTGGCTCCCAGGTTCTCCCTAAGTTCCATGTCCAAGGAGGCACTTACCCTGGAGAGCCTCTGGTGGGAGAGCAATGGACACCCCAACAGGAACTTGGGCGAGCAGATGACAAGGACCAGGGATCACCATCAGTGTCTGACTCACATGTAGCCTCAGAATCTCAAAGAGACTCCACGTAAAAAACCCCAAATATGTGCATATAAATTTAATGTCAGAGCCCTCCCTCTTAATCACCATGCCTTTCTGGTCCTGATGGTTTAAGGTTTATCCAAATAATTTATACAGAAAAGAAAGAAACAATTAAAACATATGTGAATGTTTGTATAGATACACACACATACCTTCAATAATCCTCCCTTTCCAGATTTTGTGGGATTTTATCTGCATCTTCTAGTGAACAGTCAAGTCCAACAATTCTTTTGACCTGGTCTAGAAAAAGTTGCCAGGATAGAAACAATAATAATAACAATAATAAGGCAGACTTGGAGGGAAAAGTTCTCATAAGAAGAGAGATGAGAAATGATGATTCATTTTCTCTGCTCATACCCAGGAATGGGTTAATAGTAGTCAGTGAGGGTCACTTTTAGTGAATAAGAGACTGATAGAAAAGGGAGAAACAAAGAGAATATAGGGTGGAGAAGAAGAATGTAAATAAAGGTAGAGCAAAAAGGGAGAAAAAGCTTGATGGAGAGGGAAAGAACACAGAGGGAAGAATATGATGGGCAGAAAGCAAGGCGATGAGTGTGTCCCCAGCAATCCAGCCCCAGGAAATCCTATTAGGCAGCAAAAATGAGATTATTGTACTTTCACTTTGCCACTATATGCAAATGACTCAATTTAACTGCTAAATATGTTGTTATTGAATTCTGAGAAATCCCCTTCATAAAATGTAATATTTTTGTGACAATATTGTCAGCAATACCAGATTGCTTTTCTATTTTGGTTAAGCTTTTATCTGAGTCTAGTATATGTCATCCACTCTCAGATTCCAAGTGATTGCTTTTATGTAATTTTTGTGTAAGCAAGAAATAATAACATGCTTAGAAATGTGAGAAATGTGTTAACCTTCCCATTATTTTTCCATGCCCAGGAGAATTAGAGGATGAGCCAAAATGGGGAATGTAATTATTTCTCATGATGAATTTATATTTATGTTAATATCCTTGAGAGCCTACATATCTGATATTAACCACATTCGTTTGTTTTGTCCCAGCCTTTATATCCTGTGGCTTTAATCCTTCTACTTTTAGAAGCTTTTTGCATAAACTGACAAAGACTTTTAAAGCCTGTAAAAAAAGGATTGTGAAATCACACTTTCTATCTCTGACACATTTACTACTCTTTGGTCACATCATTGTAATTCCAATCAAATTTAATAATAGTTTTTTTAAAAAGTGGAAACTCCACCCCTGCAGTCCCTAATATTATTCTATCAAAGTGGAATTCCGTGTATTTTTTATTTCCTAAATTTCTATTCATTTAGATGACTACTCAGATGCATAGCTTCCCCTCCTCCAGAATTCATCAGTGAGAATTAAGGAGGGAAGCAAATGAAGGGAATGTTTGGTATGATCCATTAGTCATAAACAATGCACACATTCCAGATCATAGCCATGCAGAAATCTGCTTTATCCAGCCTCTTAGTCTAGACAGTTCTATATGGTCAAGGACAACAGTGACTTTCTCAGGTATGATGACTTTGGGGAGTCAGTCAGCAACAGGATTAGTGTGATGATTCATCTTCTGTGTCAACTTGGCTGAGCCACAGTAAACAGATATTCGGTCAAACATTATGGCAGATGTTTTGGTGAAGGCATCTTAGATGTGATTTACCCTTAAATCAGTGGGCTCTGAGTAAAGCAGATTGCCCTCCATATGTGGGGGAACTCACCAGATCAGTTGAAGTCATAGTAGAAAAAAGACTAAGATCCCCTGAGGAACAGGGAATTATGGCTCTAGATAGCCTTATGAACATGAATGACAGCCTCAACTCCTCCCTGGATCTCTAGCCTGTCCACCTGCTCTCCAGATTTTAGACGTATCAGCCCTCAAAATTGTATGAGTCATTCTCTTAAGATAAATAACTTTCTGCCTACACACACACACACACACACACACACACACACACTATTGGTTCTGTTTCTCTGTAGAACCCTGACTAATGCGAATAGGTAGAGTCTAATTTGCAATTATAAACTATTGATCGGCTGGGCTTATTGTCCACTACTGAGTCACTGCTGATATCAAGGTTTGTCCACAACTGACAAACAGGCACAGAAATCATATTCTAAGACCATTTTCCTGAATTACACTGTCTTATTTTTTTTTAACTGCCATATCAACAGAGTTACCTATGTAAATTAAGATCTCTCAGCAGAAACTTAACTCTTGCTTGAAGCAAGGTGATACTTGAACACCCCATATGCATCCATTTTAAAGACCTCCAGCAAAGCAGGTGACCTCAAATGGGACAGAGATATTGAGGCAAAAAAGGATAAAGGTCCCTATATTGATAGGGGCTTTCCTGGTGGCTCAGTGTAAAGAATCTGTCTGCCAGTCAGAAGACTCAGGTTCATTCCCTGGATCAAGAAGATACCCTGGAAGAGGAAATGGCAACCCACTCCAGTCTTCTTGCCTGGAGAATTCCACAGACTAAGGAGCCTGGTGGGCTGCAGTACACTGGGTCACAAAGAGTTGGACAAGACCTAGCAACTGAGCACGAGGATGATATTGATATAAACCCAGTCATTGCGGGTGTATCAGTTAGTTTTTGCTGTGTAACACTTCACCCCAAATATAAAGATTTAACATTCTTACTATTGCTCCCAAGTCTGTGGTTCCCTGAGCAGTTCTGCAGTCAGCCCTGGAGCTGGCTGTTGCTTTGTCTAAGATGACTGACTCAAATATCTGGCCAGAAGGGCTGGCTGTCCATTGGTGTCTGTTGAACTCCATGTCTCTCATCGTTCTTCAGGTTTTCTTGGTCTTTTCATGTGGAGGCAAGGGTTTCTAGCAGAAAAAGAGGCAAAGCCCCAGTGCACAAGCGCTTTCCAAGCCTCTGATTGTGGATCACATCACACTTGTTTATGGACCATGGGCTACAGCCACATTGCCATGCCAGATTTAGGGAAATGGGAAGAATGGCAAGGTCGCATAAATAATCATGGTAGCCATGTTGCAAAGAGGCATTTAGATAGGGATGGGAGGGACTTTGGGCCACATTTCACCACCCACAGACCCCTGAGTGGAGCCATGGTAGTGTACACATGAGGAAAGGGTGGCCAGCTGGCAAATGACCTGCCTGAGAAATGCATTAAAAGAAATGGTAAAAATTAAATGGAAGCTACAGTGATCAGGGCTTCCCTGGTGGCTCAGAGGTTAAAGCATCTGCCCGCAATGTGGGAGACCTGGGTTCGATCCCTGGGTCGGGAAGATCCCCTGGAAAAGGAAATGGCAACCCACTCCAGTATTCTTGCCTGGAGAATCCCATGGACGGAAGAGCCTGGTGGGCTATAGTCCACGAGGTCACAAAGAGTCGAGCACGACTGAGCGACTTCACTTCACTTCACTTCACAGTGATCAGGAGGGCCAAAGATGAGTTTATTTCTTACTTAGGTTCTTTTAAAAAGCTGAGACATAATGGAAAAGAATCAATGACATGTAAGAGACACAAGATTTTGTAAAAAGAAGAGGTGCACAGGTGAGGTGAGGTCAAGCCAGGGAAAGTCTCTTTTTATCTGCTTTATAAATTGGACTCTGTGGAAAATTCTGTTTAAAAAAATAAAAGGATTCCATTTACTGAAAAACCTTTGCATAAAGTCACTACCTTCATAAAGGGAGAGTACTTTTGAGACTTTGAGACTCAAAAGCAAATGGGCAGAGAGATTTACACAGAAAAGGACTGAGGTCAGAGGATGGAGAGACAATAAATGGGAGAGGGAGTCAGTTCTTGAAGACCAGCGGCAGGGGTGATGACCCTGGGGGATGGGAGGGAGTCATGGGGAAGAGCTCTGAGTAGAGTAGCCTTGAGGGCACTGATGGAGGGTGGATCAGAGCCGGCGAGGGGAGTGAGTTCAGCAGTCCTTTGTTGAGGGTAATACGTGCATTTTGCCATCTTTCTCCAGCCTTCCAACTCCAGGGTGGTCCGGGGGTGCATGGGGGTGTCAGCCTCAGTGTACAGATTGCAGGAGAGCAGACTGGAAGTCAGCGAAGTTGGGACTGGGTGGGAGCCCATCTAACTAGAAGGGCCCCTAGAGCCTGCTCTTGTCGGAAGGCGAATCGCTGAGTGGTTGGAGGGCTTGCAGCTTGCACATTGTAGTTAGTGAGTGTGAGGCCAGAGTTGCTAACTGCTAAGTAGATTTTGGTGCAACTTGACATCTAGATGGATGCAGTGCAAAATCATGTCCTATACATCAGATTCCAGAGACAAAGCATTCGATGTTTGAGTGCAAAGCAAAAAAATATTACCTAAATCCCAGCTGCTTCCCTTGCTGTGCTGTGTTGTGCTAAGTCGCTTCAGTCGTGTCTGACTCCTTGTGAGCCTATGGACTGTAGCCCACCAGGCTTCTCTGTCTATGGGATTCTCCAGGCAAGAATATTAGAGTGGGTTGCTACACCCTCCTCCAGAGGATCTTTATCAACCCAGGGATCAAACCCTCCTCTCTTACGTCCTCTGCCTTGTCAGATGGGTTCTTTACCGCTACCACCACCTGGGAAGCCCTCCCCTTGCTTTACACCAAGTGGTTTGACTGGGAAGGATCTTCTCATCTGTGGGCTACAGATTTTAAATGAATCAGATGACACAGGCTTCTCATTTGCATGTGGTAAAATATTTATAATGGTAATTTACTGGAGAACAAGGACCAAGGCTGGTGTGGATCTATTAGGAAAACAACGTGCTCATGTGTTCCCTTCCTTGTTTCATCCCCATAGCAGCTCTTTCCTGGATTCTTTCCTAGATTCATAAAAGGAGAAGGTTTGAGGAAATGAACTCAGTGGTTTTGTGCAGAGGAAAAGGCACAAACTTTCCCCCACCACAGACCCAATTTTAAACCCAGCCATCCTGGAGTTTGGGGTACATGTATATATATATGGCTGAGTCCCTTGGGTGTTATCCTGAAACTATCACAGCATTGTGAATCAGCTATACCCCACTGCAAAATAACAAGTTAAAAAAAGTGAAACAGGCCACTCTGAGTTACTAATACACAAGGAGCAGATGTCTGCTAACAGCTATGGGAGTCTGGGGAACAGCCCTCTCTGGACGCACACTCTGCTGAGAAGGCTCCATCACACCCTCTAAATAGCAATCTGCATGAAGCAAATTTTGCCCCCGGCTCTTCAGACTTTTGACAGACCGGGGAGTCATGAGCACCTGTCTCCACAGGAACCTCATGAACTGACAGTGGCCAGACTCACTAGTGACAAGTGCGAGACAGCGGGTAGGGCAGGGGGTCTGCCAAGTCGGGTCATGGGCAAGTCAGCTAGGGAGAGTCAGACTCCTGGTACGGCGACTCTGATGCACTGAGGGCCCAGCAGAGGATGGCGGGCCTGGTTTTTTTTCTTGCTCTTTATCTCAGAACGAAAAGCTGAGATTAATNGTCAGACTCCTGGTACGGCGACTCTGATGCACTGAGGGCCCAGCAGAGGATGGCGGGCCTGGTTTTTTTTCTTGCTCTTTATCTCAGAACGAAAAGCTGAGATTAATTGCCTGTCTGAAAGAAAGCTCTTCCTTGCCCTGCTGGCACCAACAGACCTGATGGTGGCCCCAGTCTGAAGATCTCTCTGTGCTGAGGGTGATAAGACAGAGGAGTTGAGGGAGGACCTTGTCCCTGCCGGGTGGCAGGGATGTTCTGCAAGAGGACAGCTTTCTCTGCTCCCTCCCTTCTATCGGCCATTCCCGAAAGAAGATGCATAAAGTGACGGGGCTAGGCACAAACCCTGGGCCCAAACTGGCTTAGGAACCTGGAGGTACTACGACTGATCCCTAAACTGATGAAGCCAAGCATCCTTCTCCCAGCTCTTCTGACCTCTCACTGCTATTTCAGTCCAGCTAGGGGCAATTTC
>SJYW01043749.1:6002-21109 GCA_006410735.1 Raphicerus campestris
CACACAGTCAAAGGCTTTGGCATAGTCAATAAAGCAGAAATAGATGTTTTTCTGGAACTCTCTTCCTTTTTCCATGATCCAGCAGATGTTGGCAATTTAATCTCTGGTTCCTCTGACTTTTCTAAAACCAGCCTGAACATCTGGAAGTTTACAGTTCACGTTATTGCAGAAGCCTAGCTTGGAGAATTTTGAGCATTACTTTACTAGCGTGTGAGATGAGTGCAATTGTGCGGTAGTTAGAGCATTCTTTGGCATATCCTTTCTTTAGGATTGGAATGAAAACTGTTTCCCATTCTGTTGGTTTCCACTATTTCTAGATGTGTAACCACTGGCAAATATTTGCTGTGATTCAATCAGTGGCTGTATTTTGCTGCCAATAAATTTTCTAAATGAAACCTGTGGATGCTCATAAGTTTACTAACCTATTTAAAACAGAATATTAATTAAAAAAAATTATAACCCGTAATTAACATCCTTTTATAAGAGTTTTTAACATCAATTTTAAAAAGCTGAATTTAGCTTTATTTAAAACACAACAACTCTCATTTCATTGGTTTTTTCATTCTGCTTATGACCATGTATAAATAGTTTAAGGAAAAGATGACTGACCCACATCACCAAGCACAGCCTGGAGAGCATCAATCTGGGCCTCTGGCAGATGATGGACAGTGAGAAGTTCAGGTGAGGACAGCAGTAGCCATCTGTCCCACCTGCCCAGTTCACTCTCCGGCCATGGATGCGGTGGGGTGATGAGCAGAAGCCCCTGGATCCCTTCCCCTCTCCCCTTCTTGTGTGTGTGTGTGTGTGTGTGTGGGGGGGGTGTCCACCTCCACCACCCCCACCCCTCTTTTGGACAGGCAGTTTACCACGCACTCCTCCTGGAGGAGGGACTGAGCTACTGTGCACCTGGAAGTTGGGGCAGGGGTGAGCAATCCCTCCAGCCCCAGGCAGTTGAGGAAAATGTCTACCTTCACTTAAGCTTTAATTTGAATACTGTGATCTGGTTTTTATTTCGAAATATAAAAAAGCAAACAACTACAACGGCCTTTTCACCCTCTTTACACTTTGTAACTTATCCCAGTCTCGCCTCATCGCTCCTGACAGCACTGTTACGCATGCTCATTTCATTCGTTATGGCCCTTTTTTTTTTTTTTTTTTTAAGAAACTTGACATCATCTTTTTTTCTTTTTCTACTGTGTATATATATTATATAAATTATACACACACACACACATATGTCAGGCTAACTCGTTTTAGTTTACTTTTTTCTCTGAAGCCCTGGAGTTCT
Source organism: Raphicerus campestris (assembly GCA_006410735.1). NCBI lineage: Eukaryota > Metazoa > Chordata > Mammalia > Artiodactyla > Bovidae > Raphicerus > Raphicerus campestris. The sequence goes on from SJYW01043749.1 coordinate 7,291, forward strand.
ACAAGAGAGATATTTTGAGACTGAAACACTTTTGTGCCTGGACTAGGAAGATGCCCATTGGGTTTGTATGTCTTTTTCATTTTGGCTTCTTCCCAAACCCCATCCATCTGATGTTTCCCACTTCACATTCCTGGCTCTTATTTTTCTTTTTCTCCTTGTCTCTAAGCATTTGAAGACCCAACCGTGCTCCTAAATCTTGACTTAATTTATATAGCACAAATGTGTGGGAGACATGAGAGTTGGACTGTGTTTTTTTCTTTTTTTTGGGGGGGGGGGTCTGTCTAAGATGCAGATTGTGTCTTGAAATGATGATTATATATGCAATGCCTCTGCCCCCGCCCCCTCTTCCACACTTCCGTACAAAAAAGTCACAGTGAGGCTTCCTGTAGGGAGGAGAGGAGCTGGAGCTGGCTTACAGGGGCCCAGAGCCCTGGTGTGAAGAGGAGGAGACTGAAATTCATGTCTTATGGCTATTCTGTTAATAAAACAGGTGTTGGTGGGTTTTAAAAATTCTGCTTCTAAATGGAGGAGTAGATGTCTTTATTTTGATGGGGGTTGCGACTTGTGGCTTAAAAAAAAAATCACTTCTGAGTAGGATGTATATTTTTCAGTTGGGGTTTTTTATTTTTTAGAATCCTCCACAGCAACACGAGACCATGGAGTTAAAGAAATCCAGCAACCTTAATCAATTAATTGTACTGTTTGTGAATTTGTATAAATAATAACAAAGATCCTCTTAAAACATTTACATTATTATAGTAAAAGGTTAAACTGATATTTACATAATAAAAGAGGAAATATGAAGTATATTTTTTGAAAATAAAAAAGATGACTAATATTAACCCATTTTATATTGCTACAGGTGATCAAGGAAGACTGACTTTCAAAATGCCTATATAGTATTTTGGTGCTGAGCATTCAAAGATGCATTTTTCAAAGGCAAAAATGTTAACACATTATTCTAAACTTTATAACAGCTTAGGATTTACTAAATTTTACTTCATATATAAGTTAAATATGTCATTTTAGAAACAGTAAAACACAAATAGTAGTTTTACTACCTTCATATCAGTTTCCCTTGGAATGTGATCCTTGAAATCTTCAATTGAACTGACAAGAAAAGGAATGTGGTAGGACAAGACCTAGGCAGGAAAACAGATAATTATTTTTTAGAGGCAATCTCTAAATTTATGAAATGTTACCACTCAACTACTGTCAGCTTTCATAAAATTATTTTGTCAATTTTCATATGATTTTCTAACGTACCCATTAATGGAATGCATTTGATAGCAAACTGAGTATAGTCAAAATGGAAAATGCCTTAATGAAGAAAAAGTTGAAAAACTAGCACAATATCCAGGGAAGTTGTATCTCCTGAATTATATCACCAAAACAAAAAATAGTAACTATGATTTCTATATGCTTTATTTCACATAAACTATGAAAACTGGAATTTTAGTTATATTACTGCCAACTATAAATGGTGAAAGTTACTTTGAGTTTCTGGGAAATTAAAAAGGACTATTTGGCTATAGAATATGTACTTAAAATGGCTTCTTACATCTCTGAGTGCTTCTTGTGCCAATGATCGGAAGGATAAAATCACACCAATTATTGTCATCCTCTTCAAGACACTGTCAACAGCTAAGTTTGAAGGAAGGAGAAAAGAGAAAAGAGTGAATTGGATTCCTTCTTAACCTTGGAAAAACTCTTTGTCATAAAACCCCATGATAAAAGGCACAATTAAAAACAATCTGATTACAACAAATGATTAAAGAGGCAAAGGTATTGAAAGTTGATATTAAAACTAAGGAAATTATTATTTACTTCAAGTGGAGTACACTGTTATTTAAAATGGCTTAGATGGTTCATCAGAATCGTGAAATGATCATGTAAGTAGCCTCCTGTATAATCCTATCACAGTAATGGTAGAGGTAGGAGAAAGGAGAACAAAGACTAGGGAAAGAAGAAGCTGCGATTAGAGTGGATCCTTAAAATCAAATGGCCCTGGAACTTGGAGATGCTAGATGTTGAGGTCCAGAGTCCAGAAACAAAAAATACTTATGTAGATCATAAGCAATAAGACCAGGTTTCTGAAGACTATGAATGGATTTGATCATTTACATTCTGGTCAGAGAACACTATTCGGAAATTTAATAGTATTATATTCAAAATTAAAACTTGGTTAAATAAAATCAAGGGAAATCAGAATTAGAAGGATAAATACCTTCATTTTTAAAAAGCCAACATTTATTGAATTACTCCTCATACACAAGGCACTGTACTATGTAATAAAGCGGATACAAACAGAATAACCTAGACCTTAAGTAACAATTTAAAGGCACTGTCAATAAAACTAAGAAAATAGAATCCTATTTATATGAAACATACACACACACACATATTTGTATATATATAACAAATTGCTAGACAGATGTATAGAGAAACTGTTAACTGCAGTTATACTTTTGAACAGTAGGAATGAGTTGTTTTGTTTTGATTTCCTACCTCCTGTGTGGTTTAAATCTTTACCATAAGCATTTTTTATTACTACACATAAAAAGCATAAAATAAACCAAAAAGTGATGAGAATCAAAATAGTAGTGTTAACAAAATGTAAGGCACAAATACAAATTCCACACGAGCAAAGTCCTATTAATCTTTTTATCTATCTATAGGACTCAGAAGAGTGCCTAAGACCCAGGAAACAAGAGGATGTTTAATGAAATGATTAGTCAAGAAATGAGACTAGGAAGTTGTTACTATCCAGAAAAGATGAAAGAAAGAGAGTAAATGAAAAGATTTCTTTAAGAATATGTCATCCAATTTATGGGCATTAAGGAGAAGTGAGAACAAAGGGGCATGCCAGTCTAAAAAAACAGGACAGGAAATCCAGAAAAAAGAATCCAGAGAATAAGGTGAGCAATCAGAAAATAAGTAATGTGATATAATCATATACTTCCCAAAGGATGTTACTCAGAATTTAACAAAGTTTGCAAAGACTGTATCTATAAATTTCTCTTAAATATGCACAGTAACAACATATTAAAAGTTCTGAGAAACTTCACAGTAAGAAATCTTGTTTAATTTATAGTTTCAATAAATAAAATAAATTTGTTCAAGTCACACAGAAATTCTGAAAAACTCAAAAGTTAATTGCTGACTGCCTCCCAATTCAGAGCTTTTTGCGGGGGGAAGGGAGGGCGGGGCACACTGTGTGGCTTGTGAGATCTTAGTTCTTCCACGAAGAACTGAATCAGGGCCACAGTGGTCAAAGGACCTAACCACTAGACCACCACGGAATTCCCCAGAGCTACTTTTAATAAATTACATAGCTTTCTCTTTTTAAGAGTATTTAAAAGAATATGTTAGCGGACTATGAAAATCAAACTGCTACAAAAGTACAAAGGTAAAAACAAGGTTAGAGACAGAACAGTATTCTGGAAAATAGTTCAACTCAAAGAGTAGCTTTCTCTATCCCCTAAGTAGATCACTCTTGAGCAGACCTTTTCTTTTTCCAAATCACACAAAATATTTTGTTTCGTTAAAAGTAATAGTAAACATGCATTGGACACTGTAGTGGGTTAGCTGCCTCTAACCAGATGATATAGCCAGAATGTTGTTTATTAGCATGAAATTCAGGCCAGTAAGGCCAGTAAGAGTGGTCAAATGAGTATTTAAAAAGAAAGAAACATGAAAAACAAAAATTAAAGTAAAGCATACTAGAAAATATAAGTATACATATACCAATGAAGAAAAGAGATCAGATAGGGATTTAAATACTAGTACTATTCATTCACACTTGTCTTCTGTATAATGCTACCAAGTCGATCTTTTTCATTAAAAAAATTTCATTTCCTAAAGTTTCCAAGAGTAAACCTGACTTCTCCCCCTTTCAGTGTACAGTTCTAGGAAAAACCTTTAATATGTGTAGATCTACTTATCATCATCACCACAGTGGCAAAGTTTCATCACCTCCAAAACCTCTTTTGCTGCCTTCGCTTTAAAGCTACGGCAAAGGCTGATCTGCTGTAAAGGCAACCTGAAATGTAGTTTAGTGGGACCTTTTTTTGCTTTTATTTACTTTTGGCTGCTCTGGGTTTTCATTATTGTGCATGGGCTTTATATCTAGTTGCGACGAGTGGAGGCAACTCTTTGCTGAGGTATTTGGGCTTCTCGTTGCCATGGTTTCTTTTGTTGGGAAGCGCTTGCTCCAGGCATGCGGGATTCAGAAGTTATGGTGTGTGGGCTCGGTAGCTGTGGCTCACAGGCTCTAGAGCACAGGCTCAGTAGCTGCAGCGTATGGGCTTAGCTGCTCCGTGGCATGTGGGACCTTCCTGCCAGACCAGGGATCAAACCATGTCCCTGCACTGGCAGGCAGATTCTTAAATCACTGGACCACCGGAGAAGTTTCTTAGTTTAGTTTTATATTAATTTTTATTGAATAAGTTTGTATTTTAAAAAGCAAGGTAAGCTAGTGTAAAAAAGTGATTCTCTAAGTCATTTTATAGTTTCATAAAATTTGATATAGCTGCAAAACATTTAAAAGAAAAATATCAAAGGGGAAGTACATAAGCTCTATGCATGTCTTTAATTTACTTCAGGATTATCTTTTATTTGGGAAAATAAACCCTCTGGGTTTCTCAAATAAACAAAGTATTCTATTCAGGATTTCACTAAGTCTTTAGAGTTGCAAAGGCCTTTAAATAGAATCAATAGGAAGTGTGACTTTTAGTTTTTAATTATAACTCTGAGTTCAAGGACAAAAAGCAGATGAAATTAACTCAAGTCGATCTAAAAAGCTGCCTGGATAAACATACTTTAATAAACACTTAAGATTCACTGTTATTTCACAATATAGCTCACACAAAGAATCAGTATCAAGAAGATATGTAAAAAAAAATTTTAAGTTGGAGGCTCAGATTTTCATGCAATGAATCCTAGGTTAGCAAAACAAAGGAACAAGTTACTGATTCACTTAACAAAGAGAGGTGAATCTCAACAATATATACAAAAGAGTATATACTGTTTATACAACAGAACAGGCAGACTTCTATCATTTCTATAGTGATAGAAATGAGATCAGTCATTGTCAAGGGGTATGAAACTGACTACACGGAATCACGAATTTTCTGAGGTGAAGAGACTGTTCTTCCATGGGCTTGCAAAGAGCTGGACATGACTGAGTGACTAAACTGACTGACAGACTGCTCTACATCTTGACTGTGGTAACGGTTATGTGGATGTATGGCTGTAGTGGTTTAGTCCCTAAGTCACGTCCAACTCTTGCAACTCTATGGACTGTAGTCTGCCAGGCTCCACTGTCCATGGGGATTCTCTAGGCAAGAATACTGGAGTGGGTTGCCAGTTCCTTCTCCAGGGGATCTTCTTGATCCAGGAATTGAACCCAGATCTCCTGCATTGGAGGCAGATTCTTTACCAACTGAGCTATGAGGGAAGCTCATGTGGATGTATACATCTGTCAAAAACCATCACACTGTTCACTAAAATGCACATTTTACTTATATAAGCTATACCTCAATAATGCTGATTTTTGGAAAGTTACAGACTCAAAAGTTAAATCTCCTTTGGTCTAAATGTAGATTAACTCATTTAATGGTTTCATGAGTTAACTGATAATGATATTGAATATTTAATATGTGATACTAAGAGTAAGGTAAGAAAAAAATTATGAAACAGATAAGCCATTCACTTAAAAGATTCTTTCACTGCTAAAATGTTCTAGTGAAGAATGCTTTTCATAATTTACTACATATATTTACATTTGAGCAAAAACTAATAAAGTCTGAGTTTCAGGGTCTTCTTAATTTTCATAATAAGCATGAGTTACCCACATGATAATCTTTTAAAGAGGGCAGCCATCTGGTCGGGTTTGTCAAAGCTGGTCCGCATTTGTGTTAGCACATCAACATTCTCCACCACAAGTTTCTAAAAAAAAAAAAAAAAAAAAGAAAGAAAGATCCTAGGTCAGGCACAGACTTCCTTATGGTTGATGAGATAAGAACATGCTTGGCAATTATAACTGGCAAGTAGAAAAAAATCCAGAAAATCCAGATGGGATATGCTATGTTTTTGTTATTTTCTTTAAAAGAATCTTAAAATTAAATAAAATTAATGTCTTCCTTCAGCTTGTACATTCTAAAGGGAGGAGTTCAGGAAAAAGCAATAAAGATAAGGAGTAGGATAAAGGATTATCTTATGCTTAGACACAGTACAGCACCTACAATAAAGAGCAGACCCGAAGTGGATATAGAAAGCAATAAATTCCAACCAAAACAAAAAGGAACCTGCTAAAGTTAAAGCTGGCTAAAGATAGTCTTAAAGCTCATCACTGGATGATATACATAAAAACAGGAGAAAACCAGAGGGGTATGGTACCACTTCATAAAAATTATAAACAGAGTAAAGTTTCCCAGCACCAAACAGAAATGTCAACATCTACCTCCTCTTCCAAGACCACTGAGAAAAGGGAAGACAGGGAAGGGAGTGAAGGACAGCTAATTAAGAAAAGTACAACTCATTAAAGAATACTTCTCTTAAAAGCAGTACTGGAAAAAGTAATTTCATTTAAAAATTATAACTAAAACAAATATAATTAACTTTATTCTGGCAGAGATAATGGATATATATATTTGGAAAGCCTGGATATCTCACCTCAGCAGGTCTGGGTTTGGAGATGTTGCAAGCATACTGTTAAAATGCCGTAGGAATTGTGTTAAAAACCAATGGCTGATGACAAGAGATTTAAGAGAAGCATAAAAAGACTATATGGAAAATTTACAAAAATTTTTCCTATATCAGTATGAATTTTATGTTACACTTTGGATTATTTTTGCTTTTACTCACATTCAGATGATCAGTTCCAGTCACAATTGTTTGCTAAATTCAACCTCTACAGTGTCTAATTAGAGACACTGCCTGTTCTCTCTGAGGCCAATTCAATACTTGTCTCATCAGTCAATACATACTCAAATATATGCCCAACCTTGACAATGTTCATGCATCTTGAACATAATATCATGTATCACTGAATCACAGACAGCATTTAAATGTACCATTATTTTATGTGCCATTAAGAAAAAAACTCTAATAATTAAACTGACACAATATTTCCTAATCATGTAAGACATATAATTTCAGAAATACTAATATAGGGTAATTTTGTTTCAGAATCAATAAAAGAAAATAGTATATATTTAAATAGAAATGGTGATCTTAAGTTCCTCTACTAGGCAATTTACAAACAATCCCATATACCCTGATCCAAACGAGGGAGGTGACAGTCCACAATTTCACAACTGAAAAAACTAAGGCTCAGAGAGGTTAGGTAACTTGCCCAAAGTTACAGATATTAAACAGTGGAATTTGAATTCAGGTATGTCTGATTTTAAAATCCATGTTCTTAAACTCTAAAGAAATGATTGTTGATCTTCAGCATGCATCAGAATGATCTGGAGGACTTGCTGGGCTCCAACTCCACAGGTCCTAATTTAGCAGGTAGAACCAAAAATTGTGCATTTTTAATTAAAATTCAAAGCAAGCTTGCCTCTGCTGATCTGGAACTATATTTTAAAAACAATCAGCCTAAAGTATTTAGTTGCACATTACTCTTGAAAAGCCAATGATGTCTCTTCTTTAAAGTATAGTTTATATAAATTTCTTTTCTCTCTCAATTGTATCTTGAAACAGAGTTTTCTATATATTTAAAGCCATGATGAATGATTATCTCTGACAAATGGCACCAAAGCTAGAAAACTAGGAATTGTAACTAAATGATCTGGAACAATCCGAGATTAATCAAGTGAAACAAATCAAGACTACTAAAAAAATATATTGGTTTTCTGTTCTAAAGTGTTGAATTCTTGGCACAATTCATATTTAAATTTCTTACTTCATTTGAAAAAAACACCTTCTAGGACTCTGAAGAACTACAGAAGAAATGATCTGTAAAATGTCAAAACAATTCTTCTAGAAGGACTGGAAGAAGAAATTGACTTAATGGGCACAACTCCAAACACCCCAAGAATTTTAGTAGGAATGCAGACTGGTTGTTTTCTTCTACAGAAAGTAATAAACACGTTTTATCATTAGTACACATGCATAGTGTTGACTATGTCTCTGACACGATTTATTCACAACCATTAAATATAAAGGGGCCTCCTTGGTGGTTCAGCTGGTAAAGAATTCACCTGCAAAGTGGACGCCTGGGTTGGAAAGATCCCCTGGAGAAGGGAACGGCTACTCACTTTAGTATTCTAGCCTGGAGAATTCCATGGATGTGTAGTCCATGGGGTCGCAAAGAGTCAGACATGACTGAGCGACTTCCCACATTAAATATAAAGAAACTTTTCCTTAAATTTATTTTATTGGCCCACAAACGTATTCTGAAACAAAAAGGTCCTCAGCTAAAACAGAAACTGAAACAGTCAATTAATGTAAACTTTAAGATAAAAAGAAGATGCAGCCACATAATATTTATGTCAGTTTAAATATAAAAAAACAGAAAATTAAAAGCTAAAAAGGGACAGAACTATCTTAAAAATATTATAATTCCCCCAAACAATGTATTCATTAATTTAAAAAACAATTAAAATGCTATATTGGCACCATTATGCTTTAACGTGCAGAGTGCGAGTTAACAATCTTCTGAGGAATATTTGATAGTATCAGAAAGTAATGTAAATGTTCATACTCTTTGATTCACTATCTGAAATTTCTCCTATAAAAATGTTCAAACAAGTATGTAAACCTCATGAAATGCTGATTAAATGTAGAAAAATCTCTATATATGTCTAAACTCTGCTTCTTCCAAAAATCTACTGAAGTGAGACAAGGCATAAATCTACAATAACAAAGGAAACAAGACCTAATGAGACAGCCCAACAAATTTCTAGAAGATAAGAACTGGAGCAAAGACTAAGTAGAGGTGAGAAATTTGAGTAGCCAAGTTCTTTTAAGGGAGATAAAGTATAGAAAGCAAGTTAATGGAAGTCTTGGAACCTAGGCAGGGCTCAGAAATTGTAGGCAGTGGCATAGAAAGGAAGACTTGGATTTGATAACAAGAGGGTAATTATATGCCTGTCTGGGGCGTCTTCCACACCCAACTTCTCAAGTGATGCTGNTTGAGTAGCCAAGTTCTTTTAAGGGAGATAAAGTACAGAAAGCAAATTAATGGAAGTCTTGGAACCTAGGCAGGGCTCAGAAATTGTAGGCAGTGGCATAGAAAGGAAGACTTGGATTTAATAACAAGAGGGTAATTATATGCCTGTCTGGGGCGTCTTCCACACCCAACTTCTCAAGTGATGCTGACAAGAGGATGCTACATTCAGGAACATCAGGTAAAGAAAGGGAAAGGCAAATGAAGCAGGATTGCTTTCCACTCCCACTTTGGGTAGGCTTTGTCTTGGGTTTTGATTACAGAGCTCCTTGCTCCACAAGACCACCAAGACTACAGCTGGATCTTACAAACCTTACTTTTGAACTAGCAAATTGCTTCACATCAAAAGTGGCTTTCAGGGGCACTTCCCTTGTGGTGCAGTGATTAAGGATCCATGCTTCCACTGCAGGGGGCACAAGTTGGATCCCTAGTTGGGGAACTAAGATCTAGAAATAAACACCTCACTGTCTTTTTAGCTCTTCTTTAGAAGATGTCTGTCTTCCTTCCTTTCTTCCTCTCTCTCTAGTTGTCCTTAAGGTAAATTCAGTTCAGTTCAGTTGCTCTGTCGTGTCTGACTCTCTGCGACCCCATGAATCACAGCACGCCAGGCCTCCCTGTCTGTCACCAACTCCTGTTCACTCAGACTCACGTCCATCGAGTCAGTGATGCCATCCAGCCATCTCATCCTCTGTCTTTCCATTTTCCTCCTGCCCCCAATCCCTCCCAGCATCAGCGTCTTTTCCAATGAGTCAAGTCTTTGCATGAGGTGGCCAAAGTACTGGAGTTTTAGCTTTAGCATCATTCCTTCCAAAGAAATCCCAGGACTGATCTTCAGAATGGATTGGATGGATCTCCTTGCGGTCCAAGGGACTCTCAAGAGTCTTCTCCAACACCACAGTTCAAAAGCATCAATTCTTCGGTGCTCAGCTTTCTTCATAGTCCAACTCTCACATCCACACATGACTACTGGAAAAACCATAGCCTTGACTAGACGGACCTTTGTTGGCAAAGTAATGTCTGCTTTTGAATATGCTATCTAGGTTGGTCATAACTTTTCTTCCAAGGAGTAAGCGTCTTTTAATTTCATAGCTGCAGTCACCATCTGTAGTGATTTTGGAGTCCCCCCGCCAAAAATAAAGTCTGAAACTGTTTCCACTGTAAGTTTCCTTAAGGCAAGAACTGATCTAAATAATCTAGCCTACCCATACTGGAAGCAAAAATCTGTGTTATTTCTATTAATATAATTTTATAAACTCAGTATTCTAAGCAAAGTAATTTTACAGGACACTGAAAATGCAAAATAAAATTAGAATCAGCACTGATAAACAAGTACTAGGAGATTTATCTCAATAAAATACAACAGTGTAAAACAAACTGAACTTGTCTATATGAAACACCACTATATTATGACCATAACATTTCTTATGGAATAAAATATAAGCACATACACTACATAGGCCTCAGTACATCAAGGCTGAGAAAACAAAGTTATGAATAATACCTCCAGTTCTTAATAATACACAAATAGTTAAATTCATAGAAATCTAAATTACAACTTGGTATTGTTAAGAATAATCTCTAAGAAAACCATTGTAAAGCACTGTGCAATTCCAGATAACTAAATCCTTAGGGCTAGCTTTGTTTTGCAGAAATCTAAATGATACGGACATAATGCTAGAAATGTAAAGCTTTCATATTTATGGTTGACCACATTAAGAAGCCTTCTGAAAAATACTTAACTAAATCATGATTTAGTGCTGAGAAACAAAAAAACAAAAATATAAAGCTCCTAAACAGCAAAACATAAGCATGTGGTTTTTCTAAAAGTCTTACAACTAATAAAATATGCAAGGTTTTATGAAGGTAAACTGAAAACTCATGTCAGGTAAGGAAAATCACAAAGAAGATTACTAAAATCAAAAGTTTTAAAGTAAAAAAGTTTTAGTATTGTAAACCATCTTGGTTTTGGGGTATATTACATTTAATGAGAAACCCAAGTTAACTCACACCGATATATCTCCAAAGATAATAAATCTAAACTCTTATCGGAAAAGTTTCTTTTGACTAGCTTTTAAACTCTGGTNTAAAAAAGTTTTAGTATTGTAAACCATCTTGGTTTTGGGGTATATTACATTTAATGAGAAACCCAAGTTAACTCACACCGATATATCTCCAAAGATAATAAATCTAAACTCTTACCGGAAAAGTTTCTTTTGACTAGCTTTTAAACTCTGGTTTAATACTATTAAATATCTGAAAAAGAACCCAGCCAAGAAATAACACTCGAGTCAGAAAACCCATAGTATTAAAAAAGAATTCAACATTATTTATATTATCATTACATCAACTTTAAATTTTAATACCTAAGAAAATTCAGTCACTCCAAGATATAAGAGAAATGTTAAAACATCAGCTTTTAAAAAATAAGAATATACTTGATAACATTAACAATTAAGGACATAGCTAAGACAGTTAAGTTTATAAAAGGATTACTGAGACCATGAGAAAAATCTGAACTCAAAAAAGATCCAAAAATAATGAACAATAACATGTAAAATTATATAAATAATAAAGGTCTAAAAACCAGTATAATACATAAGATGTGGAAAACCAAATAAACAAATGGGACCTAATTAAACTTAAAAGCTTTTGCAGAGCAAAGGAAATTATTAATAAACAAGATTAAAAGGCAACCCTCAGAATGGGAGGAAATGGGAGAAAAAACCCTGCAAATGAAACAACTGACAAAAGATTAATCTCCAAAATATATAAGCAGCTCATACAGCTCAATATCAGAAAAATAAACAGCCCAATCAAAAAATGGGCAGAAGACTTTAGAGACTTTTCTCTAAGGAAGACATACAGATGGCCAATAAACCATCTATATGTCTTGTATATACTGAGATGAAAAGATGCTCAACATTACTCATTATTAGAGAATACAAATCAAAACTACAATGAGGTATCACCTCACACCAGTCAGAATGGCCATCATCAAAAATCTACAAATCATAAATACTGGAGAGGATGTGGAGAAAAGGAAACCCTCCTACACTGCTGGTGGGAATGTTAAACTGACAGAGCCATTCTGTTCTTGAATGGTAGGGAGATTCCTCAAAAAACAAAACAAAACAAAAAACCAGGAATAAATCTACTATATGACCCAGCAATCCCACCACTGGGCATATACCCTGAGAAAATCACAATTCTAAAGACACATGTACTCCAATGTTCACTGCAGCACTATTTACACAATAGCCAGGATATGGAAGCAACCTAGATGTCCGTCAACAGATGAATAGATAACGAGGTAGTACACAAGATACAATGGAATATTACTCAGCCATAAAAACGAATGCATTTGAGTCATATCCAGTGAGGCAGATGAATCTAGCATCTATTATAAAGAGTGAAGTAAGTCATAAAGAGAAAAACAAATATTGTATATTAATGCACAAATAGGGAATCTAGAAAAGTGGTTTTGATGAACCTATTTGCAGGTAAGGAATGGAGACTCAGATGTAGAAAAGGGACTTGCAGATACAGTGAAAGAAGGAGAGAGGAGGATGAATGGAGAAAGTAGTGACATATATACACTATCATGTACTAAACAGATAGCTGGTGAGAAGCTGCTAAGAACACAGGGAGGCCAGCCTGGAGCTTTGTGATGACCTAGAGGATGGGATGGTGGGAGGAGAAGGCTTAAGAGAAGGGGTATATGTATAATTAAGGCTGATTTGTGTCACTGTGCAGCAGAAACCAACACAACATTATAAAGCAATTTTCCTTCACATAAAAAATAAATTAAAAAAAAAGTCTATCTGTAAGGACAACATACATTTGTTATGGCTTCCCTGGTAGCTCAGCTGGTAAAGAATCTGCCTGGAGTGCAGGAGGCCCCAGTTTGATTCCTGGGTTAGGAAGATCCCCTGGAGAAGGGATCAGTTACCCACTCCAGTATTCCCGGGCTTTCCTGGTGACTTAGATGGTCCCCTGCAAAGCAGGGGCCTGGGTTTGATCCTTGGGTTGGGAAGATTCCCTGGAAAAGGGAACAGCTACCCACTCTAGTATTCTTGCTTAGAGAATCCCATGGACAGAGGAGCCTGGTGGCTACAGTCCATGGGGTCACAAAGAGTTGGACACCAATGAGTGACTTTCACTTCACTTAACTTCTTACATCTGATAAAACCCACAAGATGCACAAACCAAGAGAAAACCCTAATGTAAATTAGGGACTTCAGGTGATAATAGTATGTCAATGTAGATTCACTGATTATGACAATATGTACCCACTCTGATAGAGGATGTTGATAATGGGGAAGGTTATGCACATGTGAAGCAGGGCATATATGGAAAATCTCTGCACATTCTGCAGAGATTTTGCTCTGTTCAATTTTGCTGTGAACATAAAAGTGTTCTAAAAATAAAGTCTATCTTAAAAAAAGGTCCATCTAGTCAAAGCTATGGTTTTTCCAGGAGTCATGTATGAAAGTGAGAGTTGGACCATAAAGAAGGCTGAGCACTGAAGAATTGATACTTTTCAACTATGGTGCTGGAGAAGACTCTTGAGAGTCCTGTGAACTGCAAGGAGATCAAACCAGTCAATCCAAAAGGAAATCACCCTGAAAATATACACTGGAA
>SJYW01043750.1:0-34352 GCA_006410735.1 Raphicerus campestris
GGACTTTGAGCAGATCTGTTCTTTCGTTTCTTTCTTTTTTTGATATGAACCATTTTTAAAGTCTTTATTGAATTTGTTACAACATTGCTTCTATTTTATATTTTGTTTTTTGGGGCGAGAGGCATGTGGGATCTTAAATCCCTGACCCCCTGCATTGGAAGGTGAAGTCTTAACCACTGGGCCACTAGGGAAGTCCTATATCTGTTTTTTTGCGTGTTTTTTTCCTTAGACTAATTATAATACTGTTGCAAAGGTTATCTTCCTTTATCTTCCTAGAATAAGTCCCTCTTATACCACTGCCCAAAACTCCAATAACTCTCCATTGCCTATGAACTAGAACTCAAGATTCCATAGGCAAGTTTTAATACAATTCAATGTGTAGCCACTATCTACCTTTCAAGACCACTCTGCTGCTGCTAAGTCGCTTCAATCGTGTCTGACTCTGTGCGACCCCATAGACTGCAGCCAATAAGACCACTCTACTGGTCTTCTAAGCATCATACCCTTAGTTCCCTCAAGGACCTTCTGCCTTTCCTTCCCAGAGGCTTTTCTCACCCATGGGAAATCTTCCTTATCTTTTAATGTCATCTCTAAGCCGTACCATGAATATTCATTGGAAGGCCTGATGCTGAAGCTAAAGCTCCAATACTTTGGCCACTTGATGCCACGAGCTGACTCACTGGAAAAGACTCTAAGATTGAGGGGAGGAGGAGAAGGGTTAGAGAAAGGATGAGATGGTTGATGGCATCACTGACTAAATGGATCTGAGTCTGAGCAAACTCCGGGAGATAGTGAAGGACAGAAAGTCTGGCGTGCTGCAGTCCATGGGGTCACAAGGGATCCATCATGACTTAGCAACTGAACAACAACAAAGTCACACCAGTCACTAGTTATTTAGCTTTGTTTTCAAATATATACCCACCCACTCATGTACATATATAACCTACTGTGATATTTGTATAACCAAAGTCCCAGGATTATTTTTTCCTTTTGAATTTTGAGAAAGATCTAGGTAATAAACAGGTTATTTAATGGAAAATAGGGTATTAAATAGGCAGGCAAATTTGTCAACTGCTTTAAATATTTGATAAATTATCAATCTCTGAATTTATGAAAATATAAAAAGAGGGAATTTTCTGGTGTTCCTGTGCTTAAGGCCCTAAGCTTCCACTGCAAGTGGCACAGATTTAATCCCTTGTTGAGGAACTAAGATCCCACAGGCTGAGCAGCATGGCCAAATTGAAAGAAAAAAAGATTAAAAAGAAAATTTCTCAGTATATTATTTAAAGTTTTGACACAGAACTTGCATAGCAAAAGGATGTGTTGTGTAAATAAGCAATGCTTTATTTTAAGCTTTCATCCTACATTTTTTTTTACCATTAGCCAGAAACTAAGCAGTAAATATCTCATTCAGCATAGTTAAATATATTTGATCATATATGCAAAATTTAGGGGATAAGTTTTATTATGTAAGTTATCAGCATGTTTTCCTAAGGTCACATGCAAAGTCTCAGGGAATAAGAAAGCTGTTGTAAGACAGCAAATACAAATAGGAATAAATTGGTTAAGCTAGTTGGTGAATTTATCCAACTCCAATAATAGCATTAACAAAATGAGAGGGCTGGTTTTCAAACTGAGCTAATCATTAAGAGGGGAAATGAAGAAGAATGATCCTTAGTTAATGATTTTGTTCAGAGTTTAAGCTCAGCAAATTTTACCCTTAGTGTGGGGCTGTCTCTGCTTCCTCAGAGGCAAACAAAACTGCTAGAAAAATACACAGTTTAGGCAGTCAATACTTTGGGTGATGATCCAAACCAATCGCTAAGAACAATTGTGTGACTGAATTTCCCAGATATTTATGCATTGATTAATCTTTCAAGAATTTATTTGAGTTTCTAGCTACACCAAATGAAGTTTTCCTCTAGACATTCTTTTTTTTTTTTTTTAGTTTTATGAGCAAAATAGCCTGCTTATATTTAAGTAAAATCTAAAATTTACAAAGTGAATTGGAATGCTAAACTTTATGTTTTTGACAACTTGTATCCATTAATCTTTTACAATTTTCCTACATTGGAAATATGTTTATCCTTATACCTTAAAACCTCATTCTAACTTTTCATCATTACTCTATCACACTGAATTTGGAATTGCAGATTTTTATATATATGAGGATTGAGGGCTACAGAACCTTTCTGATTCAAATAATCAGACTTCTGTGATTGCTCTTAGGGCTTCCCTGGTAGATCAGCTGGTAAAGAATCTGCCTGCAATGCAGGAGACCCCAGTTTGATTCTTGGGTTGGGAAAATCCCCTGAAGAAGTGATAGGCTACCTACTCCAGTATTCTTGGCCTTCCCTGGTGGCTCAGATGGTAAAGAATCCACCTGTAATGCGGGAGACCTGGGTTAAATCCTTGGCTTGGGACGATCCCCTGGAGGAGCACATGGCAACCCACTCCAATACTCTTGACTGGAGGAGCCTGGCAACCCACTCTAATACTCGTGAACAAAGAGGAGCCTGGCAGGCTACATACAGTTCATGGGGTCTCAAAGAGTTGGACATGACTGAGCAAGTAAGCACAGCACATACCACCTGGACCAGGTTTTGCACAGCATCATGTGAAAAAGAGTAGGCCAAGAAATTAAAATAAAACTTCAATGTCAAATTGAGTCTCTTACATGAAGAGGTGCTAATTCATTGTACATGGTGATACTTCTTAAAAGTTTCTGTCCTCTCTCCTTTTCCCTCCCTTCTCTTCTCTTGTACCTCATGGCTGCTTGAGATTCCTTTATACACTGGACCTCCAAAACTTTCTCCCTATAAACAACATGCAAAATCCTTCCTTTCTCTTGGTCCTTTATTTGATGTGCTTCTCCATCTATTCTCCAGATTCAGAGTCACAGAAGAGTCCTCAGATTGTTCTGACAAACACAGAACTCTTCTTAAAAATCAGGGCAGAGGAAGCCAGTCAAAGATAGATATTAATCCTTCCTTTGTTTTCTTTAAAGCAAGCAGAGTGAGTCGTTTCAGGAGAGGAAGAGGTATAGGACCTTGAAAAACTCAATATTAATCATTTCTGTCTGTTTTGTAAACTTCGTTGATTGAGGAGAAATGGACGTTTGTATTTAATTCATGATCCTAATTTTTTTTTCTTTAAAACATCCATTTATTTCTTAGACCTCAAATGGTTTCTCTGTTTCAGGTATTGTTAGCAAGAAAAAAAATAGAAAAGAAGAAAAAGCAAGGATGGAAGGGAAGAAAAAAGGAAACTTGAGTTAGTTTAACTTCATTCCCATGAGTTCCTGAAAGGTGATAGTTCATTTGCTTAAATCACTAGCAATTGCTTCTTTTATTCACTGNAAAACATCCATTTATTTCTTAGACCTCAAATGGTTTCTCTGTTTCAGGTATTGTTAGCAAGAAAAAAGAAATAGAAAAGAAGAAAAAGCAAGGATGGAAGGGAAGAAAAAAGGAACCTTGAGTTAGTTAAACTTCATTCCCATGAGTTCCTGAAAGGTGATAGTTCATTTGCTTAAATCACTAGCAATTGCTTCTTTTATTCACTGAACAACTGTATCTTGAGTTCCTTGGGTGCCTACTGTGGGTCAGGCACTGAGTAGGATTTCATTTTTCTTCAAGGAAGCAAGATAAAAGCACAGAAAGGCACCATATTTTAGATAATAATGGCTATAATTATTTGTCCTTATGTGGTTCCTTTGCCCCTTGCTTCACTGTAGTTGACAAAACTAGATTTGAAAAATTATTGAAATGCATGTCTCAAAGCACTATCAATCATTTTTCAAAGTTTAAATAAACAGAATCAGTAGCTTAGCCAAAGCTATTTCTTATTCACTACAGATGTGCCATCCAAGTCAGTAACCAGTACAATTGAGACTATCGTAATGACATATTCCAAGAATCACCTTTCAGGTGCTGAGTGAATGCGTCCCAGTGGCGTCTCTTGCCTGAGTAAAATTTGACTTTAACAGTAGCCCAAGGAGAAGATCTTCATTAAAGCTGATTTGTTAGCACACAGAATGCTAAAGTAACAACTTCTGATAATAAATTTCTACCTATGAAAAGCATGCAAAGAGCCTGTGCCATTGAGGACAGCAGAAGGCGGGAAATCTTGCATCTGTAAACCAATTAGACACACACAACCTTTTACTCAGACACCATGAAGAATCATGCAATGCTGTGATTCTGTATCCCACTATATTTAGTGCAATTTCTGTGATTTAAAAGGCCATCTTGGAGAGATATAGGAATTTAATTACATTACATGTAATGAAGCCTTTTCGTTGGTTGCTCAGCACAGTGCCTGGCTCTTAATAGGTGCACTGTGTGTATTTCCTCTAATGGTGGATATAGGGATGAGACAGTGGTGATGAGCTTTTAAAATGATAATAGTTATTCAAAGTCCAGTCGAAAGAAAAATTTAAATGTCATGTTCTGCTGTTCAAGGAGCATTTCACAAAGTATGTACTCAAGGTTTATTAAAATAAATTGTATTCTTATTCCCTTATATCAGGTAGTATTGACAAGTGAGGCTTCAGAAAGTCCTGAAACTCATGTAATAGAGCTCAGGGTAAATGAGCCTCTGGCTTCTTTGTACCTGTTACAAGGATGCTTCCAAATAGCCATGTGAGAGCAAGAAAACCACTAATCACAATTATTCCAGTAATTTATTGCCTTGAAATCTGTTGATGACTAGCAGTTGATGATTTTTAAAAATCTGCAATACAAAAGGCCACTTGGCTTGACTCACCAAAGGCATCTGTATTCTCCCATGTAAGGAGTCCAAGGCTTTCCAACAATTCTTATTGATTGTAAATGGTCATATCAAAGGATGAACTTGAACTTGAATTTGGTCAGCCCCACTTAACAGCCCCTTTTTTGGGTCTTACACCTTTGTGGAAACCATTTCAGCTGCATGCAGATTATTTGCAATATGGATTATCAGACGGGACTGTTTTTCTGAGAGGGGTTTCCAATGATCTCAGTTGGGCTTTAAGAGTTTGTAAGGAGGGATCTGACTAAGCCCTGAACCTTGTGCCTCAGCATCTTGAAGGGAGCCTGAACCAGTGGTGCCCCCTATCCCCAAAGGTAGAGGTTAACAGAGACTGATCCCTAAGAAAGGGGACTCGTGGCCGAGAAAGAGCCCAGAGGAGGGACCGAGCATCATGGGACACTGAGACCACAATTAGGCGCTGGCTGTTTCCACTGTCTTGTTATGTGAACTTGAGGCAATTACTTGTCTCTTTCTATACCTCGGTTTAGTCGTCTTTATCATAAGGGAAAGGACTAGACAAGGTATCTCCAAGGTGCTTTCAAGACAAAGAATTCCAAGACTCTATTCCTTATGCGTATGGCAAATGGACAGGGAAGCCTGGCGTGCTGCAATTCATGGGATCGCAAAGAGTCAGACACGACTGAGCGACTGAACTGAACTGAACTGATGGCAATTTTCCCATTATTTTTCCACTGTGTACATATTCAGCTGCAGACTTGGCCAATGACAAAACACATTTGACTCCTATTACATTATCTGGACTGAGGATTCTTCTTTTTAACGAGAAAATACCCTTTGTACATACTGATAACTGCTCTGCTTTACCTCATTACTTCAAGATAATCACAAACAGATTGTGCTTTACAATCCAGTACGTTAAAAAAAAAAAAGTGCAGAACCCCAGACATTGTGTTAAGCAATGGGGCATAGCTTTGGCTAAAACAGATACAAACAGGACTTCCCTGGTCTAGTGGTTGATTCTGTACTTTCTGTGGACTGGCATGGGTTCAGTCCCTGGTCTAGGGAGCTAGACCCCACATGCCTTGAGGCGCAGCCAAAAAATTTTTAAATAAATAGATAAGTAAAACAGACAATGTTCCTGCCTTCAATGAAGCATTGAGTCTGTGGGGAGATGCCAGACATTACACCAGTAATCACACAGATAATTATAGTTGAGACCACTTCGGTGAGCCAATAGTCCAATGTGCTATGCAAGTATTGTTTTGTTGTTTAGCCACTGAGTTGTGTCTAACTCTTTTGCAACCCCATGGACTATAGCCTGCCAGTCCCCTCTGTCCATGGCATTTCCCGGTTAAGAATACTGGAGTGAGTTACCATTTCCTTCTCCAGGGGATCTTCCCAACCCAGGGATCGAACCCAGGTCTCCTGCATTCCAGGCAGACGCTTTAACCTCTAAGCCAGCAGGGGAGCTAAAGTTAAATTTAAAGCTAAAGTTAATTTTGGGGGAGTCACAAATTTTGTGGTTAATCTTATATTTAACATTTCATAGGTTACATCTTATACACTGATGTACTTGAGGTTTAACAGTAATTTAGAGATTAGTGTTTTCTAGTTACTCGAATGCAAAGAAAATCAATTGTGCTTGTCTTTTCAGGGTTTGGGGTTCTGGCATTAATAAATCACCAGAGATTAGGGCATGTAGAACAAGACTTTATCTGTGTCTGGGAACCAAGTTTTCCTATAGTTTTCTCGACAAGTGTGCAAACTATTCTTAACAGAGGTGAATTAAAACAAGCAGTGTTCTTCACAGATAGAAAAAATATACCTGACTTGGCTGATAAAGGTTGTCACAACAATCTCCTTTGTACCAACCAATGGGAGATGGCTAAAATTAATGAGGGTGAATCCTGGACTGTGGCAAAGGATTGGGTATATTAGTTGCTGTTCACAACTTGGATCTGAATGAGGTACTGTGGTTTTTTTCCTCCTTGTTTTTGCTAAAATTATTTAAAATCTGAATTTTGCAGGAAAAATTTTTGAGGCCACCATATTGATTTCCTTAACTTGTTACAATTTCACATTTATTGCCCATAGAGTAAAAGCACCAGGAATTTCACTCATGATTGAATTCCATTCAACTTAATTTTAGTTAAAAGACTGTTCTATTGGCATTTATGTCAGACTCGAAAATCATGAAAAAACTAAAACAGACATTGCTTTTCCTTCAGAGTAGCTCTTGTTTTTTAACTGTAAATATGTAGTTATACATTAAGAAACCCTTGGTCCCACTGTTTATCCAATGCTTATTCAATGCTGGAAAACCAAGATTTGCATATGCTTTTTAAAGTTGTGAGTTAGTATCCTTTATGTTAAAGGGGATCTACTCTCAAAATATTTTATAATATAAATTGGCCTCCTATTGTTAGTGTAGTAGATAGATTGCAGATCTTGGAAACAGAAAACCTGGGTTTTAGTGGTGCTGTAAAAATTGTACAAATCACTTCATCTTATTTGGCTGCAATTATCTTATCAGGCAACATAATATTCAAAATATGAAGACAGTCATGTGCTTTATATCCAAAAACAGGTGTGAGTCCTGTCTTAGACACTTGCTGACTATATGACTTGTGGTAAGCCACCTAACCTCTCTGAGCCTCATTTTGAAAAGAAGTCAAAGTGTTTATCATGTCCAAGTCTTTGTGAGCCCTTGAACTGCAGCCAGGCTCCTCTGTACATGGGATTTCCCAAGCAAGAATACTGGTGTGGGTAGGCATTTCCAACTCCAGGGGATCTTCCTGGCCCAGGTATCAAACCCAGGTTTCCTGCATTGCAGGCAGATTCTTACCATCTGAGCCACCAAAGAAGTCCAATCTTCATTTTACTCACTTATAAATTTGGAGTTGTAGCTTGGACTTCATCAGGTTGCTATGAAGGTTAACTGAAATTTCAAGGTTCAAGCATTGTGTCTGGCCCATACGTATGGTAGATCACTTCTGCTATTCTTTTATCTCTAGTTTCCTGAAATCCCTATCTGGCATATTTAAAATGAAATGTCATCTGTAATTTCCATTGCTTACCTTCTGTATAAATACACATCAATACCAAGGTAAACATACCTGTGAGAGGAGATTGCTAAATCTCCTTAACAATTTCGTCATGGAAACTGAGAACTCAGTCAGAGACATTTTGCTGCTGTCATTTCAATTTTGTCACCTGGCAGACAAGACTTCTAAATTTTTCTCATGTCAGTATTTATTATGAATCTTGGACTATAAGAAGGGTCTTGTTTGATATATATGTATATTAAAGTGATAATAGCTGGAAATAGAGTACAGATGGTTGTAGCTCAGTATATTAGCAACATGGGAAATGAAACAGACTGAAAAACAAATGAGAGTAAAGATTTTCTTTGAATAAGATTTTCTGTTTTATTTAACATTGCTAAGAAATGTTGCCCCCTGTTCCAAACCCCCACAGTGACTGATGAGATGGCCCAGTTCTGTCAAGGGGTCTCTTTTTTTGATGATTATGTCTGCCCGCCCCCAACTTTTCATCTATCTTCTAGAGCAAATAAGATTTTGTAGCTATGTGTGTATAGCGCTGCTGGTGGTAAAGAACCCACCTGCCAATGCAGGAGACATAAGAGATGTGGATTCAATCCTTGAGTCAGGAAGATCCCCTGGAAGAGGGCATGACAATCCAATTCCAGTATTTTTGCCTGGAGAATTCTATGGACCGAGGAGCCTGGCAGGCTACAGCCCATAGGGTGACAGAGAGTCAGACACGACTGAAGCGACTTAGCACCCACTCTCACATATAGTGCCCAGATGCATTTATAAGAAACATACAAATCAAAATGAGAAGAAAATAGCTTCCATAGCACCCCTTCATTCTCCCAATGTAAAGATAACTCCAGTATATGTTTAACCTAAAAATCTGCATGCTTCCATATAAGCTTCTTTATGTTTCATTCTGACAGCATAAAGGCATTACTGTTTTCAGTTTGAAAAGCATGATTTAATCATGTCACAATCTCTTTGATTTAAAAAAAACACACAAGAGTGAAAGAGGAAGAATTAAAGCTGCTCAGTCGTGTCGACTCTTTGATACCCCATGGACTGTAGCCTACAGGCTTCTCTGTCCATGGGATTTTCCAGGCAAGAGTACTGGAGTGGGTTGCCATAACAATTATGTGGAATATTGATATACAGCAAATAGCATGAAATTGGAAACTGGAAAATTAACCAGACTATGATTTGATATGTTTTATTATCCAGTAAAATAATAACACTTTATTGCAGCCAGTGACTAAGGAGTAACCTCTTCTTACTTCTGTGTACAGAGGTGCTCAAGGGCCGACTGAGAACTTCTCAGCCACCAGCCCACTGACCTAGGCATTAGGATTCAGAAAGGTTCTAAACCATAGTGCCAGGCCTCAGAGACCCTACCTGGCAGCTCCTCTCTGTAGCATGTTTGGAAACCTATGTATCTCAAAGATGGAATTCAGTTTAGGAGCAACTTGCAGAGATAGCTCCCTTCTCCTAATGGAAGTTTCCTAGCCTATAGGCATCCAAAAAAAGTGATGAAAGCTGGAAATGGAAAACAGAAGGCTGTAACTCAGTATATTAACAACATGTCTTCTTTCCATTCTATTTACCCATAAGTGGGTACATGGGCAAAGGTATAAATTATGGGTAAGTGTAATGTGAACGCAAAGAAGACATTTCTCAGGAGTTTGTGTCCTTTAGCTTTGCCCAGTACATCTTTCTTTTCAATCCCTTCCTTGCTTATATGGTTCTCCTGTTTCTGTACGTAAATTCCTCCTTGCTTTCATTTAGGTGGAGTCCAAAACTATGGACACAGCAGTCTGCAAAATTCTGAGTATGATATATTCTGAGATGATGGGGGAATCATCACTGTCATAAAGTGGGAGCCTGTGTTATACCTAAAGGACATAAATAAGTTTCCAAAAGCTTCCCAAGTCTCTGAAAATGATCATTTGTCCTTTGAAGAGTCACCAAGTAGGAGGAATTGAACTGTTGAAGAATCTCTAACATGATTGTCCTGTAATACTTGAACATGTCAGGAGATTGCCCATTAACACAAAGATCACTTTGGGCTCTGTCTGGGGACCAACGAGGAGGTTGATAGGCAGCCATGCCCCCACCCCACCTCCCCCCTCACACACACACAGAATCTTTTTCCACAGATGCCATTCCTTAGGGGACTGCTGTGTACATTAGATTCCTTGGGAAGATAGATACTAGTAAAGTTAAAAGCTAAATTTATTAGCCAGTAATACTATTAGATACTCATGGTTTAATCCCAAAAGTCATTGTGTGAAAATGTTCCTAGCAATCCTCTGGAGTCTTTGGAGCAGGGGAGGGCAGGCACAGGTGAAGACATAGTCACTCTAAGTTAGGGTTTTACACATTTCAAATTCTTATAAATTTGCAAAGCAGCATCTGTTAAGAATATTGAAGTGAAATATGCCCAGGACACTTTCCTTATAAAAAGAAGGCATTCAGTAAATATTAAGAGTGAATGATTGAGTGACTTGCCCCACCCTGCTACTGGAGAAACCAACCAAAAGGGCAAGGACACTCAGCAAAAGGGCAAAGAAGCTCATTTAGGAAGGTGATTTTGCCCGTGTTTCTGCAAATGTTGGGTCTAGATGAGCACTGAAAGTGACAGATACTGGCAGTGGGGATGACACGACAGAAACAAGCTTCCTGATGACTCCTTGAAGTCTTTTTTTCTCCTCTTCCTACCAGCCATGTGCTGACATTTCTGATGTCAATAAACATAAATTTCTAAAATAGCCTCTGGGGAAGAGAATAGAGGCCAGTCCAAGAGAGCTGACTTCCAGATATTCCAGTTATTTGTGGTGGGGTCTTATTATGGCGGAAGTAGAAATCATGGAGGGCTCCCACTCTCTTTATAGACATCCTTTCAAGACAGTGTAACACACACCTCAGTTCCTGCTTCATATAATAGACTTGCTGTCCATTAATCACTTCCTCAGGGTCTGCTTTCTGTTTCATTTAAATCTTTTACAGAAAATTTAAGAGACCAACCAACTCATTTTAAGAGACCTGATATTCTGGTTGAGAAAGAATATCCAGCTCTCATGGGCTTTCCAGATGACACTAGTGGTAAAGAACCCGCCTCCCATTGTAGGAGACATGGGTTTGATCCCTAGTTCAGGAAGGTCCGCTGGAGAAGGACATGGCAACCCACTCCAGTATCCTTGCCTGGAGACACAACTGGAGGGATTTAACACGCATCCAGCTCTCATATTCTGACACTTCCTCTTCCTTTGCAAAGACACTTGCAGAAACTCATCAGAATCTTATCTTACACATTTGAGTATTCATTAAGGCTTTGAATTTCTGAAAGTGTATGAAATATACATCCTTTACCCAATTTTAGGCTTCTTCATGGCTTCCCATCAAGAAACATGTCAAAAATCATTTCATGTTTTTTAAGTAATTATCACCTTTATTAAAAACACTGTTTTAAAATGTGGTTTAGTTTACTATATAGCACACTAGCTTTAGAGTCTGATAGGCTGGATTCAAATCCTGATTCTGCTGCTTAATGGGTCTATGACGTTGGGCAAATTATGTAATTATTTTAACCCTCAGTTTTCTTGTATGTTAGAAAAGGCTTTCATTTACTATTAGAATTCCATGAGGTTATACTTATGAAGGGCCAGACATAAAGAAAGCACTCAATAGGGATATTATTATTCTGAAATTTTCTTGGATAGTTTTGTCATTATTGTTTAGTCGGTAAATCAGTGTCTGACTCTTTCGTGATCACATGGACTATAGCCCACCCAGCTCCTCTGTCCATGGGATTTTCCAGGCAAGAATACTGGAGTGAGTTGCCGCTTCCTTCTCCAGGTCCTAACCCAAGGATCAAACCCATGTCTCCTGCATTGCAGGCAGATGTTTTTACCACTGAGCCACCTGGGATGCCCTGGGTAGTTTGCATGTGTGTGTGCTAAGCTGTTTCAGTCGTGCCCGACTCTTTGTGACCCTATGGACTATAGCCATCCAGGCTCCTCTGTCCATGGGACTCTCCAGGCAAGAATGCTGGAGTCAGTTGCCGTGCCCTCTTCCAGGGGATCTTCCCAATCCAGGGATCAAACGCATATCTCTGGAGGATCCTTCATTGCAAGCAGATTCTTTACCACTGAGCCACCGTGGAAGCCCCCTGAGTAGTTTAGGGGGTTCCAAGTCAATTTTCTGAAAACCATGTCCCCAAGTTAATTGGAAAGGGCCAATTCACCACATTTGCAGTCCAAGAAAAATTTACTTTAAAATTTCATGCAGACATGTTAAACCAGGTCCAGAACAGGCTGGTATAGCCAGAGGCAGGAGTTGAGGCAAGTGTTAAGAGTAGATTAAAAAAATCACAGGTGTGGTGGGAACACATGAGACCAGAGTCAGAAGTTCCAGAGAATCTAGACATCTGAATTTTGAAACCTGCCAAAGGAATATTAGCTAAGGCCAACCAATAAGCTGGTGGGAAAAGAAGTTAAAGAGACGTGATAAATTAACACTCAGAAAAAAATTGGCAAATCGGTCATTTGACAGATTGATTTTTGGTGAATTGGCTTTGTGTAAATCAGTCATTTAACAGATTTGCCTGCTTCTCAGGGAGGCCTGTTTTTCTCACAAATAGAGAAGGATGAACACTTTCCATCAAATATGTCTTTGAAAAGTATTTATCTTAGAAACAAAAAATAATTTCTCTCAGAAAAACACATCTTCAGAGACAATGGGATCATGAGTTGTATGTATCTCAACTGTGTAATACGAAAAGAAATGTTTCATCTCACCCAGACAAAAAGAAATGTTTCATCTCACCCAGAGTTTGTGTGTGCTTTTTTTCCTCTCAGAATGAGCCTAGAACAATTCATGGCTAAATAAGTTATAATTGATATTAAATTTTAATCATGCAGAACAAGCTCGTCACAATTCTACATGTGAGGATGAGTGGTAAATAGAAAAGATATTGTGTTACTTCTTTTCCAATCTCTATTTAAACAAGCTTAATGCTGAGCTAAGTGAGAGTTGATGAGTATAGAGAGTGATCATTCTTCAGATTCGATTTAATACCTTTCCTTGAAGCAATCTCTTTGCACTGGTTCTTGTATTTCTCTAAGACGCCTTCATTATCATTTGGGTTGCAAAGAAGCAATACTGTAGGATTTAATAACCTTTCTAACACTTGATCCAACACATCTACCAACGAAGCATGATATTGTTTCACCCTGAAAAATCACCGTTCCCTAAAACGCATCTGAAAATCTCCTGGTTCCTAGAGGGATTTAAACAACAAATTGCACACAGCACACAAAATAAGCATTTAGAGAAAATTCTCTGGAGCCTGAGTGCCCTTTCAACTGGACATATCAAAGACTAAATGTGTTCCTCTTACACTGTCATCCTGCTCCCTCAGGCAGAAAGATGCCCAAGGTGGTCTTTTCTCCACTTATTGCTAAAACTTCAAGGAAATGACAGTAGGAACCAGCTGTGAAAAGCTTTTGAAATGTTTGCCCAGAAGTTTTGCTTAGAAACTGGCTTGCTTTGAAATAATTAATCCCCATTCCTGAATAGTGTAATTCATCCATTAATTTTATTTTTCTGTTTTCTTGTCATTCATAGGACCACCTTGAGCACAGAGGAATCAGCTAAAAAGGTTAATGGGCCAGTTAGATGATTGTTGTCACAGAACACACATGGAAAGATCGATGCATGGCTGGAAAGGAATTTGCACTTACTTGGGTGTGGTACCAACANAAAAATCATTTCATGTTTTTTAAGTAATTATCACCTTTATTAAAAACACTGTTTTAAAATGTGGTTTAGTTTACTATATAGCACACTAGCTTTAGAGTCTGATAGGCTGGATTCAAATCCTGATTCTGCTGCTTAATGGGTCTATGACGTTGGGCAAATTATGTAATTATTTTAACCCTCAGTTTTCTTGTATGTTAGAAAAGGCTTTCATTTACTATTAGAATTCCATGAGGTTATACTTATGAAGGGCCAGACATAAAGAAAGCACTCAATAGGGATATTATTATTCTGAAATTTTCTTGGATAGTTTTGTCATTATTGTTTAGTCGGTAAATCAGTGTCTGACTCTTTCGTGATCACATGGACTATAGCCCACCCAGCTCCTCTGTCCATGGGATTTTCCAGGCAAGAATACTGGAGTGAGTTGCCGCTTCCTTCTCCAGGTCCTAACCCAAGGATCAAACCCATGTCTCCTGCATTGCAGGCAGATGTTTTTACCACTGAGCCACCTGGGATGCCCTGGGTAGTTTGCATGTGTGTGTGCTAAGCTGTTTCAGTCGTGCCCGACTCTTTGTGACCCTATGGACTATAGCCATCCAGGCTCCTCTGTCCATGGGACTCTCCAGGCAAGAATACTGGAGTCAGTTGCCGTGCCCTCTTCCAGGGGATCTTCCCAATCCAGGGATCAAACGCATATCTCTGGAGGATCCTTCATTGCAAGCAGATTCTTTACCACTGAGCCACCGTGGAAGCCCCCTGAGTAGTTTAGGGGGTTCCAAGTCAATTTTCTGAAAACCATGTCCCCAAGTTAATTGGAAAGGGCCAATTCACCACATTTGCAGTCCAAGAAAAATTTACTTTAAAATTTCATGCAGACATGTTAAACCAGGTCCAGAACAGGCTGGTATAGCCAGAGGCAGGAGTTGAGGCAAGTGTTAAGAGTAGATTAAAAAAATCACAGGTGTGGTGGGAACACATGAGACCAGAGTCAGAAGTTCCAGAGAATCTAGACATCTGAATTTTGAAACCTGCCAAAGGAATATTAGCTAAGGCCAACCAATAAGCTGGTGGGAAAAGAAGTTAAAGAGACGTGATAAATTAACACTCAGAAAAAAATTGGCAAATCGGTCATTTGACAGATTGATTTTTGGTGAATTGGCTTTGTGTAAATCAGTCATTTAACAGATTTGCCTGCTTCTCAGGGAGGCCTGTTTTTCTCACAAATAGAGAAGGATGAACACTTTCCATCAAATATGTCTTTGAAAAGTATTTATCTTAGAAACAAAAAATAATTTCTCTCAGAAAAACACATCTTCAGAGACAATGGGATCATGAGTTGTATGTATCTCAACTGTGTAATACGAAAAGAAATGTTTCATCTCACCCAGACAAAAAGAAATGTTTCATCTCACCCAGAGTTTGTGTGTGCTTTTTTTCCTCTCAGAATGAGCCTAGAACAATTCATGGCTAAATAAGTTATAATTGATATTAAATTTTAATCATGCAGAACAAGCTCGTCACAATTCTACATGTGAGGATGAGTGGTAAATAGAAAAGATATTGTGTTACTTCTTTTCCAATCTCTATTTAAACAAGCTTAATGCTGAGCTAAGTGAGAGTTGATGAGTATAGAGAGTGATCATTCTTCAGATTCGATTTAATACCTTTCCTTGAAGCAATCTCTTTGCACTGGTTCTTGTATTTCTCTAAGACGCCTTCATTATCATTTGGGTTGCAAAGAAGCAATACTGTAGGATTTAATAACCTTTCTAACACTTGATCCAACACATCTACCAACGAAGCATGATATTGTTTCACCCTGAAAAATCACCGTTCCCTAAAACGCATCTGAAAATCTCCTGGTTCCTAGAGGGATTTAAACAACAAATTGCACACAGCACACAAAATAAGCATTTAGAGAAAATTCTCTGGAGCCTGAGTGCCCTTTCAACTGGACATATCAAAGACTAAATGTGTTCCTCTTACACTGTCATCCTGCTCCCTCAGGCAGAAAGATGCCCAAGGTGGTCTTTTCTCCACTTATTGCTAAAACTTCAAGGAAATGACAGTAGGAACCAGCTGTGAAAAGCTTTTGAAATGTTTGCCCAGAAGTTTTGCTTAGAAACTGGCTTGCTTTGAAATAATTAATCCCCATTCCTGAATAGTGTAATTCATCCATTAATTTTATTTTTCTGTTTTCTTGTCATTCATAGGACCACCTTGAGCACAGAGGAATCAGCTAAAAAGGTTAATGGGCCAGTTAGATGATTGTTGTCACAGAACACACATGGAAAGATCGATGCATGGCTGGAAAGGAATTTGCACTTACTTGGGTGTGGTACCAACACAATCTACACCTTGTATGTTTTTCCATCCAGTATTTTCGTTAATGTGAGTCGAAGCAGGACTTCCCTAGTGGTCCAGTGGTTAGGAATCTGCCTTACAATGCAGGGGATGTGGTTTCAATCTCTGGTTGGGGAACTAAGATCCCACATAGTATCTAATTACCTTCGTATCTAACCCTATGCATCTCAGTTCTGAAGCCCTTGCACTCTGGAGTCTATGCGACACAACTAGGAAGCAGTTGCTGCAACTAAGACCTGATGCAGCCAAATAAATAATAGATTTTTTTTTAATGAGTGCTAGCTCTGAGAATTGTCTGCAAGACAACTTACTAAAGTCAATAGTCATTTCTTTCATACTTAACTAGAAAGCATGAACATTTTGATCAATTTTTCAAGTATCTATTATAACTATACCAAAAAGCAGGGGCTTCCCTGGTGGCTAAAATGGTAAAGAATCTACCACAATATGGGAAACCTGGGTTCATTCTCTGGGTTGGGAAGATCTCCTGGACAAGGGCATGGCAACCCACTCCAGTATTCTTGGCTGTAGAATCCCCATGGAGAGAGGACCCTGTTGGGCTACAGTCCATGGGGTTGCACAGAGTCAGACATATCTGAGCAACTAAGTACATAAGCACACACATACCAAAAAGCAGATTTATTTTTTGTTTGCATATTCAAATGTATGAATGTCCTTTGTCTTCAGTCTTGAATTCTGTTCTATGAGTGATGTTAGTCTTTAACGTTTTGAGATCCACTTTTAAGGGAAACTTGGTAGACCTTTTGTTGGAGCATATGTGTGTCTAGTAACTTGAGAACTGACTACCCTCCGTGAGGGGTATTCAGACTGACTGATAAACACGTTGCAGGTGACTTTAGGATTAAATCTCATTGTGGAACAGAAAGCTCCTGTTTATCCTTTTAATTAAGTGCAGGCTTCTGTCCTTTATTTGAACCCGAGAGGTATCATGTAGCAGGAAGTTTCAGCTGAGCAGCATCCAGAGTGTTTGCACGCAGGTCCACTTTGCAAATAAGATGGAGAATTAACACTAGGTGTGCTTTTAGCCTCTGTCCTGTGCACAGTGTCTTTAAGCTCCTTTGTAAGCACCCCCCCTTTTTTTTTCCATTCCAGGACCTGCGGCAAACAGGAGAAACTGAATTTTAAAAATATTTTTAAAAATACCACTACACACTCTCTTGATAAATATATTGTGTGAAGAGCAGAATCCAGCATCTGGGAGACACAGAGATGCAGAGATAAAGCCCCTGCCCTCAGCAGGTGTATCATCTAGGAAAGTTGGGAAATCAGATACCATCCCTATAGGACAGTGAGGCCAAGGACACACATGCTTCATACCATCTCGCAACTCAGAGATGATGAGCAGTCCCCCTAAGAAAAGTGGCTCCATCTTTCATCTGCTGTTGATTTATTTTAAAAGTGTCCTTTCAGCTAAGTCCCTCTGAATATACTCACTAACATTCTGTCTCTGATTCCGTCTCTTTCTTTCTTTTTAACTGTCTTTTGCTTCAAGCAGTCCTTGTAGCTCATACTGTTACTCCTCCGAAGATTAATTCCAAACACTACCCCAAATTTTCTCCTAAATTCCACCTCACCATCTCCTATTCATCTCAGTGAGCTGTTGCCTTAAACTCTTTAGATTCATAAAGCCAAGAAAGAAGTCATGATGACTCCATACCAAACCTCCACCTCCCCATCCTTAATAATAGATGGCCATGAGTGTCTCTCTGCTTACCCAGGCTTCCAAGAGGAGCTTCATCCTTGACTTCTCTTTAGGTTTTCCTCCCAACCTCCCTCTCCTCCATGAGTTACTTGGAAAAGCCCTCCACCCAGCTTCAATGAGTGACTCACCTTCTCACTGTACGTGACATCCTTACTGCCCAAGACAATATAGTCAGTTATTATGCCCTCTGTGCCCAGTGCCTGCCCCATTAATTCATTTATCAAATATTTGCCATGTGTCTATTGTACACAGATCATCACAAGGCGTTGAGGATACAGAAATGAAAAAAAGAAACGTAAGAGTTTCTTAGAAGACAAGAGCTCTTTTTAGGTTGAGGTGGGCATGCATCCTTAGTCGCTCAGTCGTGTCCAACTCTTTATGAGCCTTGGACTGTAGCCTGCCGGGCTTCTCTGTCCGTGGGATTTTTTTCAGGCAAGAATACTGGAGTGGCTTGCCATTTCCTCCTCCAGCGAACCTTTCCGACCCCAAGATCAAACCCACATCTCCTGTGTCTCCTACATTGCAGGTGGATTCTTTACCCACTGAGTCATCAGGGTGTCTGGTGAGAGATGCAATTAATTAAACTATTTATTTAACATGATAAGAGTACCATCTTTGCTTAGGGCATCAAAGGATGTGTCTCCTAAGAAGTGAGTATTGAATTTTAGAGGATGAGCAGGAGTCAGCCAAGTACAAGAGAAGGAAATGGCATTTCCAGAGGATGGACAAATAAAGAAAAGGCAGGTATTACCTACACAAGCTGAGATTCTTCTATTCAGTTGGTACCTAATCTCTTCCTTCTCTGAACTCCCTGACTATTGTAGTATTTACCAGTTCCTGACCAGATTGCAAGTTTTAACTGCAGAGACCATGCCTCAGTGTCTTTGAACTATAACACTTGTGCATGCATGCTAAGTCACTTCAGTTGTGTCCAACTCTTTGCAACCCCCCAGGCTCCTCTGTCCATGGGATTCTCCAGGCAGGAATACTGTAGTAGGTTACCATTTCCTTCTCCAGGGGATCTTCCCCACCCACGGATCGAACCCATGTCTCTTTAAGTGTCCTGAATTGGCAGATGAGCTCTTTACCACTGAGCCACCAGAGAACCCAGGTTAGTTTTGTGGTCAGATACATAATGGCCTCAGAGATGTCCATATGACAATTCCAGAACCAGCGAATATGCTACCGTACATGGCAAAACAAGACTTTGCTGATGTGACCTTGAGATGGGGGGATCATTCTGGATTATCCAGTCAATTGGATAATCACAAAGCTCCTCATAAGAGGGATGGAGGAGGCTTGGAGTCAGAGGAGATGCAGGCATGGAAGCAGAAGTCAGAGCAATGTTACTTTTGACTGAAGATGGAGAGTCCAGGAGCCAAGGGCAGTGGCATTCACCGGAAGCTTCCCAAGGCCAGGATTCTCCCTGGGAACCTTCCGAAGCCACCCAGCTCTGCCTGCATATTTTAGACACAGACCTCTAAAGCCACTGAGTCTGTGATAGGTCATTTCAGGAGCAACAGCAAACTCATACAGTGTTTAACATTCATCCATGTTGTATAGGTCATGATGTGAGTTTTCTGTACTTTCTTCTACATTAGCATGACAGTTGTAGAATCATTTTGTAAAGTGTTGGTGTAGGGAATCCTAAATGTAACAACCGTTAGACTGTGGTGACTTGAAAAAGTAAAAGCAAATGCAAAATTTTCATCATACAAATTTCAGTCATCAAAGAGGATTAAGAGAGAAAACTGATGAGAAATTCTACATGTTGTCATAGAGCCACTTTCTTCAACTAATGATATACCTTACTCTGGAAGATCATTTGAAGAAAAATTTCTCTGGTTGCAATTATCAGAAAACAAGAATTTTTTTTTAACTGAACTGCCCACAAATTAGCATTCTGAAAATTACCATCCTGAATTTATCTGTAACTGTGTTTGTATGTCTGTATGTGTGTTTTTGTGTGTGTGCGTGCACGTGCGACCCCCATGGACTGTAACCCACCAGGCCCCTCTGTCCATGGGATTCTCCAGGCAAGAATACTGGAGTGGGTTGTTATTTCCTTCTCCAAGAGATCTTCCTGATCCAGGGATCAGACCCACATCACTTGCACCTCTCGCATTGACAGGAGGATTTTTTTATGACTTTGCCACCTGGGTAGCCCTATCTGTAACTAACTCTGTAATTTAGAGTGTGAAGTTAATGTTTCACTTTCATTAAAAATCTTTTAATGTTTTCCAAGAAGAAAGTCCATAATCCATTTTGATAGATGCTGGTAGACCGTGAGGATAAACATGGTGTTGAATGCAAACATTAGCGGAGGGGTCAGGATGGTCCCCAAAGCACACCCAGAGGCCTTGCCACTAGCAAGAAACCAACCTGGGGAAGCTCAGGTCTGTGTGGTCTTTGTCTAGGAACTGAGCCACTCTGAATTTAGTCCTAACCTGAATGACCTATACTGATGCAAGATTTACAAATACCATCCATCCTCATTATTTTTGAGTTCTAAATATGCAAATATGCCTACTTGCTGAAAATTATTTATAACCCCCAAATCAATACTTGTGGCACTTTTAATGTCACATGGGGATGAACAGAGAGTGGCAAAACTTTGTGTCATGCAACATGTATGTTCCCAGTTGAGGTCAAAGAAGGGCACACTCTGCCTTCTTGTTGCAGCTCTTCAGCAAGAGGTGACTGGAGGATGGAGACTGGAGGGGGCAAGAGCCTTAGTGCAGCAAACTCTGTCTCTGGGGCCAAATGAATGAGGACTTTGGCACCTGTTTTAGGGTGGCTCTGAAACTCCAGTACTCTGGCCACCTCATGCAAAGAGTTGATTCATTGGAAAAGACTCTGATGCTGGGAAGGATTGGGCACAGAAGGAGAAGGGGACAACAGAGGATGAGATGACTGGATCACTGACTCGATGACCGTGAGTCTGAGTGAACTCCGAAAGTTGGTGATAGACAGGGAGGCCTGGAATGCTGCCATTCATGGGCAAAGAGTTGGACACAACTGAGAGACTGAACTGAACTGAACTGAACTGAACTAACCAAGCCACTGAGCACGTCCAGAGAACCAGGCTCTGATGCAGTTGGCCTGTACCATACTCTAGAACTGTCACTTGTACAAACAATACTGAACAAAGTAATGAATTCCTTCTACCATGTCATATTGGTTTCTGTCTCTATATGAGCAAGATGCATTATTTGCCTGTTTGTTTTTAGCCAGTTATGACTATTTAGACAGTCTTACACTTTAGACATATGGACTTAAAAATTTGCAGCATTCATAAAGATATAATCACTGTATCTCTATGTGATTAGATTAGTGTGACAGTTGTAGAATCACTTTGTAAAATTTTTGAATAGGGAATCCTAAATGTAACAACCAGTAGATCGTGGTGGCTTTCCTCAAAGAAGTTGATTTCTTTGCTGCAATAAGAATCTTTAAAGAAAGGCTCCCTCACCTACTATCTACACCATCATCTATTTTGAAACAGAATTTTTGTGTTCAAGGACTCATTGAACAGGATTTATTAGGCTCTGTGCTGAGTGCTGTGGAAGATTCAGATAAGGAAGGTATTTCGCCTTATCAAAACATGTTTCGCCTTATCAAAATACCATGGAGCAGAAATTAACTCTACAGAAAAGAAACTATATAATCCAATATGTACAGTATATTCAAGTCTATGTGTTTAGTGTCTAACTTAAAGTGTTNAGTTTTAACTGCAGAGACCATGCCTCAGTGTCTTTGAACTATAACACTTGTGCATGCATGCTAAGTCACTTCAGTTGTGTCCAACTCTTTGCAACCCCATGGACTGTAGACCCCCCAGGCTCCTCTGTCCATGGGATTCTCCAGGCAGGAATACTGTAGTAGGTTACCATTTCCTTCTCCAGGGGATCTTCCCCACCCACGGATCGAACCCATGTCTCTTTAAGTGTCCTGAATTGGCAGATGAGCTCTTTACCACTGAGCCACCAGAGAACCCAGGTTAGTTTTGTGGTCAGATAAATAATGGCCTCAGAGATGTCCATATGACAATTCCAGAACCAGCGAATATGCTACCGTACATGGCAAAACAAGACTTTGCTGATGTGACCTTGAGATGGGGGGATCATTCTGGATTATCCAGTCAATTGGATAATCACAAAGCTCCTCATAAGAGGGATGGAGGAGGCTTGGAGTCAGAGGAGATGCAGGCATGGAAGCAGAAGTCAGAGCAATGTTACTTTTGACTGAAGATGGAGAGTCCAGGAGCCAAGGGCAGTGGCATTCACCGGAAGCTTCCCAAGGCCAGGATTCTCCCTGGGAACCTTCCGAAGCCACCCAGCTCTGCCTGCATATTTTAGACACAGACCTCTAAAGCCACTGAGTCTGTGATAGGTCATTTCAGGAGCAACAGCAAACTCGTACAGTGTTTAACATTCATCCATGTTGTACAGGTCATGATGTGAGTTTTCTGTACTTTCTTCTACATTAGCATGACAGTTGTAGAATCATTTTGTGAAGTGTTTGTGTAGGGAATCCTAAATGTAACAACCGTTAGACTGTGGTGACTTGAAAAAGTAAAAGCAAATGCAAAATTTTCATCATACAAATTTCAGTCATCAAAGAGGATTAAGAGAGAAAACTGATGAGAAATTCTACATGTTGTCATAGAGCCACTTTCTTCAACTAATGATATACCTTACTCTGGAAGATCATTTGAAGAAAAATTTCTCTGGTTGCAATTAGCAGAAAACAAGAATTTTTTTTAACTGAAGCGCCCACAAATTAGCATCCTGAAAATTACCATCCTGAATTTATCTGTAACTGTGTATGTCTGTATGTGTGTTTTTGTGTGTGTGTGCGTGCACGTGCAACCCCCATGGACTGTAACCCACCAGGCCCCTCTGTCCATGGGATTCTCCAGGCAAGAATACTGGAGTGGGTTGTCATTTCCTTCTCCAAGAGATCTTCCTGATCCAGGGATCAGACCCACATCACTTGCACCTCTCTCATTGACAGGAGGATTTTTTTATGACTTTGCCACCTGGGTAGCCTTATCTGTAACTAACTCTGTAATTTAGAGTGTGAAGTTAATGTTTCACTTTCATTAAAAATCTTTTAATGTTTTCCAAGAAGAAAGTCCATAATCCATTTTGATAGATGCTGGTAGACTGTGAGGATAAGCATGGTGTTGAATGCAAACATTAGCGGAGGGGTCAGAATGGTCCCCAAAGCATACCTAGAGGCCTTGCCACTAGCAGGTGGGGGAAACCAACCTGGGGAAGCTCAGGTCTGTGTGGTCTTAGTCTAGGAACTGAGCCACCCTGAATTTAGTCCTAACCTGAATGACCTATACTGATGCAAGATTTACAAATACTGTCCATCCTCATTATTTTTGAGTTCTAAATATGCAAATATGCCTACTTGCTGAAAATTATTTATAACCCCCAAATCAATACTTGTGGCACTTTTAATGTCACATGGGGATGAACACAGAGTGGCAGAACTTTGTGTCATGCAACATGTATGTTCCCAGTTGAGGTCAAAGAAGGGCATACTCTGCCTTCTTGTTTCAGCTCTTCAGCAAGAGTTGACTGGAGGATGGAGACTGGAGGGGGCAAGAGCCTTAGTGCAGGAAACTCTGTCTCTGGGGCCAAATGAATGAGGACCTTGGCACCTGTTTTAGGGTGGCTCTGAAACTCCAGTACTCTGGCCACCTCATGCAAAGAGTTGATTCATTGGAAAAGACTCTGATGCTGGGAAGGATTGGGCACAGAAGGAGAAGGGGACAACAGAGGATGAGATGACTGGATCACTGACTCGATGAACGTGAGTCTGAGTGAACTCCGGAAGTTGGTGATAGACAGGGAGGCCTGGAATGCTGCCATTCATGGGCAAAGAGTTGGACACAACTGAGAGACTGAACTGAACTGAACTGAACTGAACTAACCAAGCCACTGAGCACGTCCAGAGAACCAGGCTCTGATGCAGTTGGCCTGTACCATACTCTAGAACTGTCACTTGTACAAACAATACTGAACAAAGTAATGAATTCCTTCTACCATGTCATATTGGTTTCTGTCTCTATATGAGCAAGATGCATTATTTGCCTGTTTGTTTTTAGCCAGTTATGACTATTTAGACAGTCTTACACTTTAGACATATGGACTTAAAAATTTGCAGCATTCATAAAGATATAATCACTGTATCTCTATGTGATTAGATTAGTGTGACAGTTGTAGAATCACTTTGTAAAATTTTTGAATAGGGAATCCTAAATGTAACAACCAGTAGATCGTGGTGGCTTTCCTCAAAGAAGTTGATTTCTTTGCTGCAATAAGAATCTTTAAAGAAAGGCTCCCTCACCTACTATCTACACCATCATCTATTTTGAAACAGAATTTTTGTGTTCAAGGACTCATTGAACAGGATTTATTAGGCTCTGTGCTGAGTGCTGTGGAAGATTCAGATAACGAAGGTATTTCGCCTTATCAAAACATGTTTCGCCTTATCAAAATACCATGGAGCAGAAATTAACTCTACAGAAAAGAAACTATATAATCCAATATGTACAGTATATTCAAGTCTATGTGTTTAGTGTCTAACTTAAAGTGTTTCCAAGAGCATTTCAAGTCTGCCCATCAGAATTTTAGGCATTTGGAATGTTCCTTGATGTTCATCCACTTGGTAATTAAAATGACCATAACTCCTCTTGTTTCTATTAATGTGATGAATTCTGAACATTGGTAAAGATGAAGAAACATCACTGGTACCACCAATAACTATAAGAAAATTTGTTCCAAAGTTTCCATACAGATGAGTCAATAAACTCTAGCTTGGTAGGTTAAATGAACCATGTGAAGCTATAAATTCAGAATTTTATGCACCTTCTAAGAACATGGTATAAAACATAGATGGACTGCCTCTTTCAGTAGAGTGAGAACTCCCTGATCAATGTCTGCAGTTATACTCTGTATTAAGGCCACTAGAGTCTGTTTGACAAATCACCTCTCCTCAGGGCTAAATGTGTGGCTAAATGATTGGTTCCCCTTTCTGTTCACCTCCTTCCCCCTCGTTGGGCATGTGGCTCTTGTCTCCTTTTCCCATTGTGTGCAGAAAATATGAAACAACCTCTGTACTAAGTTTTTTTGTCAGATACCTTATTGGCCTGATTGTGGATGAAAGAGTGATTGATGCCTAGAAGACAAGCTTCCAGGCAGGATTTATATTCTCAGTGGAATCACATTTGCAAGATCCCAAGGTCATGCACAGGGAAGCATGGAATCACTTGTGTTAACTGTGGGCTGGTATCTATCCTGGAATTGCTCTGCTAAACACAAAAAACACTCACTGGCTTTAAACAAGAGTTGGCACAGGACTGGGGCTGGGGAGAGTGTCTTGTCCATTGTGACGTCCTTGGCATTCATCTCTTAGTTGCCACACTGACCCGCACCTATCCCAGGGACCACTTACTGGTCAGGTATCAAAACTTTCTGAGCATTCTTGAGACTTCCTCTTTTGAAAATAATTTTTAAATGGAACCTTTGAGGCCTATGGTGGCTCAGACAGTAAAGAATCTACCTGCAATGCAGGAGACCCAGGTTCTATCCTCAGGTTGGGAAGATGCCCTGGAGAAGGAAATGGCAGCCCACTCCAATATTCTCACCTGGAGAATTCCGTGGACAAAGGAGCCTGGCGAGCCGCAGTCCATAGGGTGACAAAGAGTTGGATGTGACTGAGCAACTAACACATACACTTTTGAGACCTATAAAAGCCAAGCCTACTAAAGTGAACCTGTATTATACACACACATAGACATAGTCATTAAAAACAATCTGGTCCCTTAAATAGGGCAGTCACTGCTACTGCTTCTGAAATTGCCCCATATCAGAAAGAGCTGAAAATGTCTAATTATGTCATTTAAACTCTCAGGAATTTAATCCTTTTCAAATAGAGTCTATTGTCTTGAAATTGCACATTTAGTTAAAGGAGCTGAGTCCTTTTACCAGAGTACTTCGTGAATGTTGAGAAATGTCAGATTCAATCATTTATCACCTGGATACCGCATGCTTTGAAGTTGAAGACAAGGGAACAGTGCTAATGACACAGTAAATTACGTTGCCATGGCAGGAGAGCTCCCAACGGCTACTCCGGTTTCAGCCCTGTGGACTTAGGTCTCTATTGGGACCTGGGCAAGTGCTAATAAAATTGTTGGATCTCATGGGATTTTAAAATTTACTTCTTGAATTTAGGCATCCATAACAGGCTTTTAGGTACCCTAAGACATGCTTAAATATG
Organism: Raphicerus campestris; assembly: GCA_006410735.1. Taxonomy (NCBI): domain Eukaryota; kingdom Metazoa; phylum Chordata; class Mammalia; order Artiodactyla; family Bovidae; genus Raphicerus; species Raphicerus campestris. Next base: position 25,948 of record SJYW01043750.1, read on the forward strand.
GCAGATCTTTAAATATTCAGACATTTTGTAATTAATTTTAGTCATCCTCACACCATACATTTGAGAAGAGTATTTCCCAACTCTGACAGAATACATGAGAAGTTTAACACTTGTGGGAGTCAGTGTGCATGTGGAAGAGCCACTTTGTAATGAGTAATGGATGCCTGGTAAGTGAGATTTGTAAGCTTCATTAGAAACAGAACGCACTCCTGGTATAGTCTAATTTTACATGTTATCATAGTCTAGTCATCTATGTTCTCTTGAATTTTACCTTAAAAAAAGGATAATTGAAGTAAATTGGTTGTTAGACCATTTGAAGTCAAATAGGATATATCTTCTCAATGTTGAATCAGAGGCTGAGAATGAATGATTAGATAAGACCAGTTGGCAGACTGGAGATTGTTTTATCCTTTCTTCTTTGATATCTTTCTGGAAATAAGGATTTCTTTGTGTGTGTGTGTGTGTTCTTTGCATTTGTAAAGAAGTGGAGATTTAGTATATTTGCTATCTGGTTGAACAAGTTCGTAAAATGACTATGACAAATATGAGTCATCCAGTGAAGCTTCTTGTAACTAATAAAATGTCAGTGAAAAAAAAAGCACCTCTTACAAGAACGTAATATATGCTAGTCAAAGAGACAGTTGCTGCACCAGTTTGGGAACACTTCATTTTTACTTATCAATAATCTTCAATCTATATTTCCTACCTTTTAAAAATTAAAAAAATATATATGCTGAGTGGAAATTTTCTTTAAAACATTATTTTTATTTCTTATATTCAATGATTGCATTATAGCTGTCAAATTTTATATATTACAGTTGTGCTTTCATTATATAAATATCTATGATTATGTATATTAGATATTAAGTAATATTATATGTAATTTATTATATTAATGCTATATATACTATATTATATAGTTATATGTTGTTGTTTAGTCACCAAATCATGTCTGACACTTTTGTGACCCCAGGGACTGGACCCTGTCAGGCTCCTCTTGTTCACGGGATTTTCCAGGCAAGAATACTGAAGTTGCCATTTCCTTCTCAGAGGGTTTTCCCAACCCAGGGATCAAACCTCAGTTTTCTGCATTGGCAGGCAGATTCTTTACCAAGGAGCCATAATTATATAATTAATTATATAATTTTATATAAATTATGTGTTATTGTGTATTAATATTATATTAGGGATTTAATAAATCTTAAATATATTTAAAAAACAGACAATATTAAATAATAATTGTTGCTATATAAAGCTAGGAGCAGAAAATAGTGTCTGTGTTTTGTATAAGTAGAATACCAACATCAGGACACAAACCACCCGATCCTCTTACTCGGAGGCAAGCTGATAGCACTACGTGAATGTCAAGGTTTGGAGTATGGGGGTGGAGACCTGGAGGGGGGAATCTTTTTTGGTCATCATCAGAGAAAGTCACAGTTTGTCACATAGAAAAAAGATAACATTAATTGACTCCATTTTATTCATTTCTGAAAGGAACACACAAAACCCCATATCTTCAGTCTATTTTTTTAATGTCAATTTGTTACAAGTCAATCTGATTAACTTGAAAGCATTTTTATAGTTTAGTCTTTGTTTAAAAGCAAATACCAGTCATTAAAGACTCCATCATTTACTGAAGAGATAGTATACTTGTGAATTTAGATTTGGGAGATAAATAATAACATAGAAAATGAGATGAATTTCAGAAAAGATTCTTCAAGCTAGACTGGCCAAAATAAATCACAGTTTTCAAAATAACATAGCTCTTGGGAGAAAGTTGCTTCCACGCTTCATAACTTAAGGATGTTAGTCTCATAAACTTTCACACATTTGAAGGGATTGGTAAACATCTAGGTGTCATATTCAAAAGTGCTAGGGTAAAATATGAATATCTGTGTGCTGTTCTTAACTTTGTCACCAAATATGCTACCTTCAGTGAGACGAGTGGTTCTGTGTCACAGTTATAACTCAATTTCGACGTATCAAGGATGAATTATACGTGCACCTCCTCATAGAGTTGTGAACACAACTGAGATTAGAAAAAATAAGACGAGATAATAAATGCAAACCGAGAGAAATAGAAAATATGATGGGCTGCCCCCTATACAGGAAGAAATAGATTTAGTCATGGAAAGTAAGTAAAATAGTGTCAAAAGATACATGAAATTTATCATAAGCCACAAACAGCTTCCTGAAGAGATGGACCACAGAGGGGGCAGAAATGAATGAGCCGCAGTGGTGACTGAATCCCCATCAATCCAGGAATGGCTGCCTAGGTCCTCCTTCCTAGAGTTCTCTCTCTGCTACCCCTCTCTGTGGTCCCTAGGAATTTGCCTGTCTGAGCTCCTGACTTCTCTGTAGTCCCATGGCTAGTTTTCCTGACTACCTGTCTCTAATGACGTCACTTCCATGTTCCATGAACTGGTTTGCAGTCTGGTCTGGGCTACTCAGTCTGAGGTGTTCGCGTCCCCATTGAGACCCTGTACTTCCCTGCTCCTCTGCCGGTCACTCCCCACATGCTCGCCTAACTTGTTAACCCAGCATGGACTTTATTCTCAGGCTGTGCACGTCCTCAGAGGAGATCATGGAAAATCTGGAACCAGGTCTCCACTTCACCTGGCTAGCCCTCTCCCTCCACTGCTGGGGCCTCGAGTATCCCCTGCTGATTGGAATACTCAGAACATCATGAGATAGATCACTATGATTTCCACCGTCCTCATCCAGCTATATGTTTACGTACAAGCACAAAGTTCCCATTGCCAATCTGACATGACCCAGGGGCTCTTTCAGAGCTAGTTACCTGGTCATTTAAGATAGTACTTTACAAGCTTTATTGTGCTTACTTAAATCTTGCTAAAATGCAGTTTCTGATTCAGTAGATCCTGCAGTGTGGCCTGAGATTCTTTACATCTTATGGCAATGAGCTTGTTGTCCCTTGCACTTTGAGTTCCTAAAATCTAGGCAGTGCTAAGTCGCTTCAGTCATGTCAGACTCTGTGACTCTATGGACTGTAGCCCAGCAGGCTCCTCTGTCCATGGGATTCTCCAGGCAGGAATGCTGGAATGGGTTGCTGTTTCTTTCTCCAGGGAGTCTTCACAACCCAGGGATCAAACCCACATCTCTAACATCTCTTGCATTGCCAGGTGGGTTCTTTACCACTAGTGCCATGTACAAAGCCAAANTGGACCCTGTCAGGCTCCTCTTGTTCACGGGATTTTCCAGGCAAGAATACTGAAGTTGCCATTTCCTTCTCAGAGGGTTTTCCCAACCCAGGGATCAAACCTCAGTTTTCTGCATTGGCAGGCAGATTCTTTACCAAGGAGCCATAATTATATAATTAATTATATAATTTTATATAAATTATGTGTTATTGTGTATTAATATTATATTAGGGATTTAATAAATCTTAAATATATTTAAAAAACAGACAATATTAAATAATAATTGTTGCTATATAAAGCTAGGAGCAGAAAATAGTGTCTGTGTTTTGTATAAGTAGAATACCAACATCAGGACACAAACCACCCGATCCTCTTACTCGGAGGCAAGCTGATAGCACTACGTGAATGTCAAGGTTTGGAGTATGGGGGTGGAGACCTGGAGGGGGGAATCTTTTTTGGTCATCATCAGAGAAAGTCACAGTTTGTCACATAGAAAAAAGATAACATTAATTGACTCCATTTTATTCATTTCTGAAAGGAACACACAAAACCCCATATCTTCAGTCTATTTTTTTAATGTCAATTTGTTACAAGTCAATCTGATTAACTTGAAAGCATTTTTATAGTTTAGTCTTTGTTTAAAAGCAAATACCAGTCATTAAAGACTCCATCATTTACTGAAGAGATAGTATACTTGTGGATTTAGATTTGGGAGATAAATAACATAGAAAATGAGATGAATTTCAGAAAAGATTCTTCAAGCTAGACTGGCCAAAATAAATCACAGTTTTCAAAATAACATAGCTCTTGGGAGAAAGTTGCTTCCACGCTTCATAACTTAAGGATGTTAGTCTCATAAACTTTCACACATTTGAAGGGATTGGTAAACATCTAGGTGTCATATTCAAAAGTGCTAGGGTAAAATATGAATATCTGTGTGCTGTTCTTAACTTTGTCACCAAATATGCTACCTTCAGTGAGACGAGTGGTTCTGTGTCACAGTTATAACTCAATTTCGACGTATCAAGGATGAATTATACGTGCACCTCCTCATAGAGTTGTGAACACAACTGAGATTAGAAAAAATAAGACGAGATAATAAATGCAAACCGAGAGAAATAGAAAATATGATGGGCTGCCCCCTATACAGGAAGAAATAGATTTAGTCATGGAAAGTAAGTAAAATAGTGTCAAAAGATACATGAAATTTATCATAAGCCACAAACAGCTTACTGAAGAGATGGACCACAGAGGGGGCAAAAATGAATGAGCTGCAGTGGTGACTGAATCCCCATCAATCCAGGAATGGCCGCCTAGGTCCTCCTTCCTAGAGTTCCCTCTCTGCTACCCCTCTCTGTGGTCCCTAGGAATTTGCCTGTCTGAGTTCCTGACTTCTCTGTAGTCCCACGGCTAGTTTTCCTGACTACCTGTCTCTAATGACGTCACTTCCATGTTCCATGAACTGGTTTGCAGTCTGGTCTGGGCTACTCAGTCTGAGGTGTTCGCGTCCCCGTTGAGACCCTGTACGTCCCTGCTCCTCTGCCGGTCACTCCCCACATGCTCGCCTAACTTGTTAACCCAGCATGGACTTTATTCTCAGGCTGTGCACGTCCTCAGAGGAGATCATGGAAAATCTGGAACCAGGTCTCCACTTCACCTGGCTAGCCCTCTCCCTCCACTGCTGGGGCCTCGAGTATCCCCTGCTGATTGGAATACTCAGAACATCATGATATAGATCACTGTGATTTCCACCGTCCTCATCCAGCTATATGTTTACGTACAAGCACAAAGTTCCCATTGCCAATCTGACATGACCCAGGGGCTCTTTCAGAGCTAGTTACCTGGTCATTTAAGATAGTACTTTACAAGCTTTATTGTGCTTACTTAAATCTTGCTAAAATGCAGTTTCTGATTCAGTAGATCCTGCAGTGTGGCCTGAGATTCTTTACATCTTATGGCAATGAGCTTGTTGTCCCTTGCACTTTGAGTTCCTAAAATCTAGGCAGTGCTAAGTCGCTTCAGTCATGTCAGACTCTGTGACTCTATGGACTGTAGCCCAGCAGGCTCCTCTGTCCATGGGATTCTCCAGGCAGGAATGCTGGAATGGGTTGCTGTTTCTTTCTCCAGGGAGTCTTCACAACCCAGGGATCAAACCCACATCTCTAACATCTCTTGCATTGCCAGGTGGGTTCTTTACCACTAGTGCCATGTACAAAGCCAAAATGTGGGCAGAGTTGGGTTGAACTTCTCAAACAGAAAGAGAGCCTCCTGCAGGAGCAGTAAGTACACTTCTCATGAAAAGTTGCCAGCCACTCATTCCATCAGCTGCTTTAATTTAAAGGCTGTAAACTGGACCAGAGTCTTCTGCCGAGTCTTGGGTTAGAGCAACACTGCCTGTTGTTCTGTTAAGAAAAGGGTTGCCCCTCTCTGCCTGGACAAACTGGCTTGACTCCCTGAATCTCGTCACTGTGGGTTTGGGCCCAAGTGGGGCTGAACATCTGGCCAAGCAGAAGTGGCTTATCTGTGAGGCACAGTATCAAGGCTGTATCTTAGCTACAGGTTACCTATGAGGACACCCAGGTCTGAAGCTTCAACCTCTGTATCTCAGATGTCCCCTTACAGACTTAAACCATTTCATCATTTATGGTAAATATTGTCATGACATTGCTAAGTCCTCTGGCATTTAGAGGGTCTGCCTTCCATGCTTATCCTAAGTCCACTGGAATGAACCCATCATGAAATTTTTGTTGACACCCCTAGTCATACAACATTTCAAAGAAAGGGAACTGCTGAAGATTAAGGAAGGCTTTAAGGATGTTCTATATCCGAACTTCAGACAATAAAGCTTCACTGCAGATTGCTAGAAGGTGATGGGTGGCACATTTCAAACCAAGATAGAAGAGCTTTTCTTCTGAACAAAGACTTCACAAGCTTGCTGTTAGCTTAAGAGTAAGAGTTGAAAACAGCCTCTCAAAAGCCCAGCTGTAGCCCAGTCAAAGAACAATCTTCACACTGGGCAATATGGAAATGACTACTGAGTAGACATGCATCCTGACAGCCAGGCTCATACATAATGGTAAACCAGAAAAGCATCATATTCAAATAGAGGAGATACATTAACATATCAAATATGCCCTGTGGATAATCAAATATGCTGTATAGTAAATGTATGTCTGGCAGGAAGAAGGTCAAGTTCAGAGACTGTTTACACTAACTGTGAAGATGTCTATAGTTGATAGAGTTTTGGCATCATGAAAATATGGACACTCGCGCCCCAGGATCTCTATTACTATATTAATGCTGGCTGTTATTTGTGTCTTCAAGCAATGATGTCACTTTCATATGAATAATTCACAGTCCATTTTGTCCTGGCAGTTGATTTGTTAGCACTTTACTCATATGAGCAATGCGGATATTTCCTTGGAAATATTGGTTTCTACACAAAGAACTATAAATTAAACTTTTGAGTTGAAAAAAATGCAGTACATAAGACTCACTGGTATATTTAGAGAATTACAACAAGGAATTTATTGAGTACTTGGTAAGGGAACAGATTGTATTAGGATAAATCTCATTTACTCTAGGGTATATCCCTCTGCTCAAGGACAGTAGACATATCTGCATAAGCAGTTATCAAATAAGTTCAAACATTAAGTATTACAAAAGAACTATTGATAGAAAAGGTAGATTGAACTTGCGCCGTGAAGGGTGAATGAAAGGTTAGGTGGTTTTTTCATTCATTTGCGAAGTCATGTCTGACTCCTCCCCCTCCTCTATCTGCCAGAGTTTGCTCAAACTCATATCCTTTGAGTCAGTGATGTCATCCAACCATCTCATCCTCTATCACAGCTTTCTCCTGCCCTCAATCTTTCCCAGCAACAGTATCTTTTCTAATAAGTCAACTCTCGCATCAGGTGGCCAAAGTATTGGAGCTTCAGCTTCAGAATAAATCCTTCCAAGGAATATTCTTGAATATTCTTGATTTCCTTTAGGATTGACTGGTTTGATCTCCTTGCTGTCCAAGATACTCTTCAAGAGTCCTTCTCGAGCACCACAGTTCGAAAGCATCAATTCTTTGGTACTCAACTTTCTTAATGGTCCAACCCTCACATCCATACATGACCACTAGGAAATCCATACCTTTGACTATACCTATCTTTTCGGCAAAGTGATGTTTCTGCTTTTTAATGCACTGTCTAGATTTGTCATATCTTTTCTTCCAAGGAGCAACTTAGGTAGAAAGGAGACATAATTTCAGCAAAGAAAAGACCAGGATCCAATTAGGAAAAGAGAAACTATGATGGTGTTGCAGGCTCTAGAAGAGCAGGGAAGCCCAACATTGGATAGTGGGGCTCCAAGATGCTCGAGAGCAGAAGGGCACTGCCACCACCAGCACTAGAAGGACAGTAATGTTGCTGGAGCCCAGAAGCCAGGACCAGTCAGCAGAGGCCAAGCGGCAGAAGCTGGGACTGTGGAGGGCAATGGTGACAAAGAGAATGGCCCCATGGAGCTGGCATAAGAACCTGCAGGGCAGTGGGGATGGACAGTGGCTTAGAGTCTGGGTGCCCCCCTCTTTTGTTCTACAAACTTTCATCAATACCTACCATTGGCCCAGCCTAGCAAGGAGTACAAGACTTGGTGAATTTTGTTTCAGGTAACAGCAAATAAGGGCTTCTCAGGTGCATGCCAAGTCGCTTAAGTTGTGTCCGACTCTTTGCGACCCTATGGACTGTATAGCCCTCCAGGCTCCTCTGTCCATGGGGATTCTCCAGGAAAGAATACTGGAGTGGATTGCCAGGCTCTCCTCCAGAGGATAGTCCCAACCCAGTGATCAAACTCAACTATCTGTGGTTCAGTCCCTGGGTTGGGAGGATTCCCTTGAAGAAGGAAATGACAACCCACTCCGTATTCTTGCCTGGAAAATCCCACGGACAGAGAAGACTGGCAGGCTACAGTCCATGGGGTTGCAAAGAGTTGGACACTACTCAGTGGCTAAACAACAACAGGGAACACAGCTGGATAAGGGTGGGGAATGACTCCAAGAACAAGCAGGAGGAGCCAGCAAATGCAAGGATTTCAGAAAACCAGGGCTGTTTGGGAAATTACAAGAAATGCAGTTTACCTCTGACACAGATAAGGTAGGACATATTCAAACTTCTTTTCTTCACAGTTACTGTAGGAGAAGGAATGAATCTTCATTAAACAAGTGCATGAATGAAAGAATGAATGAAATCAGATAAAAGT
>SJYW01043757.1:473-17397 GCA_006410735.1 Raphicerus campestris
AAACAGTGTCAGACTTTACTTTAGGGGGCTCCAAAATCACTGCAGATGGTGACTGCAGCCATGAAATTAAAAGACGCTTATTCCTTGGAAGAAAAGTTATGACCAACCTAGATAGCATATTCAAAAGCAGAGACATTAGTTTGCCGACTAAGGTCTGTCTAGTCAAGGCTATGGTTTTTCCAGTAGTCATGTATGCATGTGAGAGTTGGACTGTGAAGAAGGCTGAGCACTGAAGAATTTATGCTTTTGAACTGTGGTGTTAGAGAAGACTCTTGAGAGTCCCTTGGACTGCAAGGAGATCCAACCAGTCCATTCTGAAGGAGATCAGCCCTGGGTATTCTTTGGAAGGAATGATGCTGAAGCTGAAACTCCAGTACTTTGGCCACCTCGTGCGAAGTGTTGACTCATTGGAAAACACTTTGATGCTGGGAGGGGTTGGGAGTAGGAGGAGAAGCGGAGGACAGAGGATGAGATGGCTGGATGGCATCACTGACTCGATGGACATGAATCTGAGTGAACTCCGGGAGTTGGTGATGGACAGGGAGGCCTGGCATGCTGCGATTCAGAAGGTCGCTAAGAGTTGGACACAACTGAGTGACTGAACTGAACTGATATGTAAATTCATCTCTTGTGTTGTTGAAAAAGGGCATTTGCTATGAACTGTGCATTCTCTTGGCAGAATTCAGTTAGCCTTTGCACGGACTCGATGGACATGAGTCTGAGTGAACTCCTAGAGATGGTAATGAACAGGGAGGCCTAGCGTGCTGTGATTCATGGGGTCGCAAAGAGTCGGATACGACTGAGCAACTGAACTGACCTGCTTCCTTTGTACTCCAATGTCAAACTTGTCTTTACTCCAGGTATCTCTTGCCTTGCTACTTTTGTATTTCAATCCCCAGTGATGAAAAGGACATCTTCTTTCTGGTATTAGATCAAGAAGGTCTTCTATGTCTTCATAGAACAAAAAACCAACTTTAGCTTCTGCACTGGTGGTAGGGGCATAGACTTGAATTACTGTAATGCTGAATGGTTTGCCATGGTAATGAACTGAGATCATTCTGTTGTTTTTGAGGTTGTACCCAAATATTGCATTTTGGACTCATTTGATGATGAGGACGACTCCATTTCTTCTAAGGGATTCTTGCCCACAGCAGTAGACATAATGGCCATCTGAATTACATTTGCTCATTCCTGTCCATTTTAGTTCACTGATTCCTAAGATATCGATGTTTATTCTTACCATCTCCTGCTTACCATGTACAATTTACCTTGATCCATGGACATAACATTCCAGGTTCCTATGCAATACAGTTCTTTGCAACATCAGATTTTACTTTTGTCATCAGACACATTTACAACTGAGCATTGATTTCACTGTGACCCGGCCACTTCATTCTTTCTGGAGAGATTAGTAGTTGTCCTCCACTCTTCACCAGTAGCATTTTTTCGGACACCTTCTGACCTGGGAGACTCATCTTTCAGTGTCATATCTTTTNCACAACTGAGCATTGATTCCACTGTGACCCGGCCACTTCATTCTTTCTGGAGAGATTAGTAGTTGTCCTCCACTCTTCACCAGTAGCATTTTTTCGGACACCTTCTGACCTGGGAGACTCATCTTTCAGTGTCATATCTTTTTTTTTTTTTTTTTAAATGCAGCTCATGAGGTTCTCATGGCAAGTATACTCAGGTGGTTTGCCACGCCCTCCTCTAGTGGATCACGTTTTGTCAGAACTCTCCACTTTATGACCCGTCCATCTTTGGTGGCCCTACATGGCATGACTCACCTAAGCTACAACAATAGGACAGTTTCCGTGAATCCTCCCAGTCCCAGTCCCAACTCATACAGCAGCCTGAGTGATCTTGTTAACACTAAATAAGACCATGTTACTCTCCTTCTAAGAATCCCTCATGGCTTGCAATGTAATTTAGAGTAAAATCCAATGAGTTATGGATCCATTATCTCTCTTTCCTCTTTCGCTCATTTACATGTCTTAACCACATTGCTTTTCTTACTCTCCCTTGCACATGCCATTCTTACTTCTGTCTTGGAACTCTTGTCCTGGCCTTTTGTTCTGCTTGGATCACTCTCTACCATACTAACCACCTCAATCACTGATCTGCTTCATTCAGACCTCTGTTCAGCTGGCTTCTTGTTCACCCATGGTAGAATAGAACTACAGACCCTAGTGATTAAATTTTCATGTGTGTGTGTGTGTGTGTATTTTAAACACTTGTTGGTACCCAGAATGTTATATATTTATCAGTTTACCCTAAATAGAATATGAGCTTCATGAAGCGGAGACTTTGTCCTTTTTGTTCTGAGGAGTGGTATATTATTAGCATTCAAAAGGGTTCTAATAAATGAATGGATATATAATTTCTTCTAGAAATACCCCCAAATCACCCACTGGATAGTACTGAGAATTAGGTTAAGTTTATAAGAGTCATTTTATAGATGAGAGAACTAAAGCACAGATCCATGTATTTATTTGAGGGCACTTAACTATATAACTACTATCTAATGAGATAGACCTATATTTTCCCCAAAACTCACTAGACCTGTGTCTGGCATTCAGACCTCTCATGACTTCCAAAACAAAATTGTGTGCGGCAGCACTTCCTTTGGGCTTCACGTTTTAAATTTTAAAATGACATTTTTGAGATAATATTATACATGCTAACAAAATATTTGGTTAATCATTCTGTGAATACACAGAAAATGCAGCTTATTGCTTAAAATAAAATTGATGAATGTGATACTTAAGTGTTAGTTTGTTCAGAGTTCAAATCAATATGTATTCTCAGGCAATGTTTTTATGAGTATATTTCCTTGTTATTATTCTTCCACATACCATCCACTCTAGCCTCTACATCTAAAATGTGCTCATGATGGGTGACTTTATAGTCTTTTATCATCCTGTTATACCTAGGTCTGTCCATACTTAATGTTTAATTCCTAGAAAGTCTTTATTCTATAGTCCTTAAACAATCTAATTCCACATAAGAAGGATTTTGCTTATTTGGGAATATTCAGTGTAATCTCTAGATAAAATCCTTAGATACTGAGGATAGTAAATATAAGCAACAAGAGAAAAATGTTAAACAAATGTCTCAGTGAAGTGGCCATTAAATTTAAGAGTGAGTGAATTAAGAAGCAATTCATTAATGTCAATTAGCTAAATGGATGAGTTGATTTTTTCCTGTCTAAAAGAGGTTTTCCACATAACAACTGTCCTTGCTTTCAAGAGCTATTCATAACCCTACTGTCATCCTACTGAATGTATTTAGAACGGTGAAAACGGAAGTGTGAGACTGGAGCTAATGCTGTGCCATGAGTACTACAGGAAAGGGCCAGGGAGATGGCTTCAAAGCTGCATCATCATGCTAAGTATTTGGAACAAGAACTCAGGAACAGTGTAGTCACTCACCACTAAGAAAAGTCACAGCTGGCTCCAATAAGCCTCATGCCCCTACTTTTTCCAGAAATCCATAAAGTCTGAGTGCATGTAGAATCCAGAGAGAAGCTAAAAATATATTCTTATAATTGATAAGGGTATTCAGAAGCTAATATCTAAAACTACAGTCCAACAACAGTTATGTGCTCAGTCGCTCAGTTGTGTCCGACTCTTTGTTACCCCATGGACTTTAGCCTGCCAGGCTCCTCTGTCCATGGAGTTTTCCAGGCAAGAATACTCGAGTGTGTTGCCATTTCCTATTCCAGGGAATCTTCCTGACCCAAGGATCAAACCTGCGTCTCTTTCATCTCCTGCATTGGCAGGTTGATTCTTTACCACTAGCATCACCTACGAAGCTCCTCACAACAGCTATAAAATGAAACTTATATTAACAAGTCACCTACAATAGCAACAAAAACCATAAAGAACTTAAGAAAAAAGTTTATTGGAAAACATGCATTACAGTATAATAGCGGAGCATATTAGCTTATGACCTAATACTAGTTTTCATAAATTTTTATGTGCTTATAGTAAATTTATCAAATCATTAATTAGGGAAAATAGATATGTACTTTATATGTCCTTCAGTGGAAGCTTGCTTAATTATGCTGTTGACATCTTTTGTAACCTTACTATTTTTTACGTTGTTTTCCAATATGATATTTTTTTGTAAATAATTGTGATTATTTTTCAGCATGAGGACACTGCAACGGATACTGTGGAGAAAACGTAAATGTCAACAAAATGCCACTATCATTAGGATCACAACCTAAAATGAATCAAAATATGGGTGTGATTACCTATGGATGCTATTACTTGGAGGAAGGCAAGCAGGCAAAAGGCAGAAAAAAACAAACCAAAAAACCCCCTACTTTTCCAGGTGAGTTCTACTAAAGCTTCAATATAATTCTATCTTTATATTTTCCCCATTTACTAAGAAAAATGTGGCTTTGAAACTAAGAGATAATTCTCTCACTGAACTTAAGTGTGTTGTTTTTTGTAGACTATCTCAAAATCTGACCCAATTGCTTACTTGTCTGGGGTTTTTAACAGCTGGAGAAAACGCCATGAAAAGCAATTATAAAATAGCCCTTGTTTGTTTCCAATTCAAATTGTCAACTTCTTCCACCTATCAATAAAAAAAGTACTGCCTTTCATAATAGGTAATTACTTTAGATAATGAGTTATAGGTGGTTTAACAAGTCTTATAGTTCAAATATTGATTTACCTTTTATAATAAAAGGGAACTCAGTAAAGATGGCAATGAAATCTTTTGGTTATCTAAGGTACTTATGTTAAAGTAAGATAAGTACACAAGGTAGTTAAATTCAAGTCATTATTTGTCAAATTGATATGATTCCCCTCCTTTTTTTGCCAAATAAGTAGAATAAAGTAGAAGTGACAATACATTACTTTTCAAGGACAAGCTGTAAAAGGTAATGTAGCTTCTACCTGGCTCAACCCCTACCCCAGCTTTCTCTTAAATGCTCACCCTTAGAATCTGGCCACTGTGTCATGAAGAATTTCAGGCCATGTGCAGTAGTCACGAATAAGTGTTCTGAGCAGTATTCTAGTTAAGATATCAAATGAATGACATCAGCTTCTAGACATGTGAGTGACCAAGCCTTGTGATGATTACAATTTCCAGCCTTGAAGGCACTTCAAATGATGCTGAGTACAGCAGGGATAAACTATCCCTGGTGTGCTAAGTTGCTTCAGACGTGTCCAACTCTTTGCAAAACTATGGACTATAGCCTGCCAGGCTCCATCTGTCTATGGGATTCTTTAGTCAAGAATACTGGAGTGGGTTGCCATGTCCTCCTCCAGTGGATCTTGCCAACCCAGGGATCAAACGCACATCCTTTGTGTCTCCTGTACTTGCAGAAGGGTATTCACCACTAGTGCCATCTGGGAAGCCCTGCTCAAATTGCAGATTTAAGAGCAAAATAAATGTTTTAAGATGCTAAGATTTGAGCTTTTTGTTGTACAACATAAGGTGGTTAGGAAAAGGAGAAATAAGAATTTAACATCAAGAGCTCAAAATAAAAATTCTTCATTATTTTGTATGTATTATAAAAATTGATATGTTGATTTCATATAAATCTGTTAACTGTTTTCCATATTTTTGGATAATACTAGATGCATTTGTTGTTGTTAAGTCTCTAGGTTGTGTCCAACTCTTTGTAACCTAGTGAACAGCTTTCCTTTGTCACAGCTTTCCTTTCAAGGAGCAAGTGTCTTTTAATTTCATGGCTGCAGTCACTGTCTGCAGTAATTTTGGAGCCCAAGAAGATAAAATCTATCACTGCTTCCACTTTTTACCCTATTATTTGCCATGAAGTGATGGGACCAGATGTCATGATCTTAGTTTTTTGAATGCTGAATTTTAAGTGAGTTTTTTCATTCTTCTCTTTCACCTTCGTCAAGAGGGTCTCTAGTTCCTCTTCATTTTCTGGCATTAGAGTGGTATCATCTGCATATAATTTAAGTAAGCAGGGTAACAATGTATAGTCTTGACATACTCCCTTCCCAATTTGTTCCATGTCCAGTTCTAACTGTTGCCTCCTGACCTGTGGACAGGTTTCTCAGAAGGCAGGTAAGGTGGTCTGATGTTCCCATCTCTTTAAGAATTTTCCACAGTTTGTTGTGATCTACACAGTTAAAGGATTTAGTGTAGTCAATGAAGCAGAAGTAGATGTTTTTCTGGAATTCCCTTGGTTTCTCTATAACCCAATGAATGAATGCATATTTTGAAATAATATATATTATTTTTGATGGATCACTTAATATGAGATGTATACATATATAGATTTAAAATATATTATATATGGCAAATTAGTATTCATATGTTGAAAGCATTGTATTCCTAATAAGTTGTTCATCACTAAATTAGAGTATCATTTATTTGACACTCATATCACCTTATCAATTGCATTCTGGAGGGTATATAAGTTCAGTTTAGTCGTTCAGTCATATCCTACTCTTTTTGACCCCATGGACTGCAGCATACCAGGCTTCCCTGTCCTTCACCAACTCCTGGAGCTTACTCAAAACTCATGTCCATATAGTTGGTGATGCCATCCAACCATCTCATCCCCTGTCGTCCCCTTCTCCTCCTGCCCTCAATCTTTCCCAGCATCAGGGTCTTTTCCAATGACTCAGTTCTTCTCATCAGGTGGCCAAAGTATTGGAGTTTCAGCTTCACCATCAGTCCTTCCGGTGAATATTCAGGACTGATTTCCTTTAGGATGGACTGGCTGGATTTCATTGCAGTCCAAGGGACTGTCAAGAGTCTTCTCCAACACCAAGGTTCAAAAAATCAGTTCTTCAGTGCTCAGCTTTCTTTATAGTCCAACTCTCACATAAACACATGACTACTGGAAAAACCATAGCTTTGACTAGATGGACCTTTTTTGGTAAAGTCTGTCACTGTTTCCATTGTTTCCCCATCTATTTGCAATGAAGTGATGGGACTGGATGCCATGATCTTAGTTTTCTGAATGTTGAGTTTTAAGCCAGATTTTTCATTCTCCACTTTCACTTTCATCAAGAGGCTCTTTAGTTCTTTTTCACTTTCTGCCATAAGGGTGGTATCATCTGCATATCTGAGGTTTTTGATATTTCTCCTGGCAATCTGAGTCCAGCTTGTGCTTCATCCAGCCCAGCATTTCTCATGATGTACTCTGCATATAAGTTAAATAAACAGGGTGACAATATACAACCTTGATGTACTCCTTTTCCTATTTGGAACCAGTCCATTGTTCCATGCCCAGTTCTAACTGTTGCTTCCTGACCTGTGTACAGATTTCTCAGGAGGCAGGTCAGGTGAGAAGGCAAAAAGATAGGACACTGATGGATGGTGTATACCTAGTACACTTAAACATTCTGTGTTTTTTTTTTTTTAATTTATTCTTATGCTGTNCATTGTTCCATGCCCAGTTCTAACTGTTGCTTCCTGACCTGTGTACAGATTTCTCAGGAGGCAGGTCAGGTGAGAAGGCAAAAAGATAGGACACTGATGGATGGTGTATACCTAGTACACTTAAACATTCTGTGTTTTTTTTTTTTTAATTTATTCTTATGCTGTAAGTGTGCCTCTCATTTTAAAAACATACAGCTGGATTGTTAAAAAATGTCCATACTTGAATTGCAATTGATAAATTTAATTCCTTTTTATTTACTGTGATTATCAACATATTTACATTTTTATTCGATTTTATTTTGTACTCTCTTATTGCCCAGTTATCATGCTTTTTACTCCTCTTTTTCCTTGCAAGCAGGGTTTCTTCTCTTTCATTTATTGATTTTTTTCTCCTTTGGATTGCAAATTATACACTGTCTATTTTTTAGTGCATTCTCACATTTTCAGTTTCCATATGTAACAAAGGTGAAGCCACATCTCAACTCTACCCCTCAACAATTTTAGGAACTTGGANTCTATTCTACCTGGTAATCAGGGATTGTGGCCCTCCTCTACAAATAATCCAGTACCTAAGGGTCCTAGGATTTCACAAACTCCTGCCAGTCCTCTTGTTGTTCAGTCACTCAGTCGTGTCCGATTCTTTGCAACACATAGACTGTAGCACACCAGGCTTCCCTGTCCACCATATCCTGGAGTTTGCTTAAACTCATATCTATTGAGTCGATAATGCCATCTAACCATCTCATTCATGCTCTGTTGCCTCCTCCTCCTCCTTCCCTCAATCTCTCCCAGCATTAGGGTCTTTTCCAATGAGTCGGCTGTTCACATCAGGGGGCCACTTCTCTTAGTCTAGATCTAAATCCTGCTTAGTTCACCTCTGGCTCTTATTAGAAGATCCTCCTTTGTATGGACAAACTGCCGGATGTAGAACAAAACATCACTCTGCCCCATTTCAGAACTGAATCATCACCAAATCCTCCTTTACTGCTATGTCCCAGAATGCAGATTCATATGCTTGGTATGTAACTGTGACTAAGCTTATGCTCACTAGGTACAGGGCTTCAAATGCAAACTGGCTCTCTTGTGCTCCATTTGCGTAAATGTGTGGGGTAGGGGAAACTTCTGCAACAAACTGTTCCCTCAGTTCCATTCTGGATGCCATTGCATTTACTTCTAATGGGTCTTGGCCTTCTCTAATACATTAGTTGGCTAAGGCTGCCGTGACAAAGTACCACAGAAAGAGGGGACGTAAACAACAGAAATTCATTTTTTCAATGTTCTGGAGGCTAGACGTCCGAGGTTAGTTATTGAAGGGTTTGGTTTCTTCTGATGCCTGTCTTCTTGCCTTACACATACTTGCCTTATTGCTGTGTCCTCATATGCTCTTTCCTCTGTGCAGAGTATCCCTGGCATCTCTCTTTGTATCTTAGTCTCCTCTTTTTAGAAAGACACACGTCAGCTTGGATTAGGACCTACCCTAAGAGTTTCATTTTAACATAATTGCCTCTTTAAAGATCCCATCTCCAAACACAGTCATGTTCTAAGGTAATTGGGTGTTAGGACTTCAACATAAGCATTTGGGGAAGGGCATGATTCTACAGTTCTAACAGTAGCATATACACTACTCTGTGTTGCTGATGTCTTAGCAGTTCTCTCATTTCAGCCATCCTATTTATCAGCTGATCTCTTCTATAGCAACTTGGCAGTACTGAAAAGCAAACTCGATAGCTCCCCCAAATACTCTGTAATCATTGCTGCTATTAAACCAGTTGACTTTTTAAAATAAATAAATTCACTGGCCTCTACTTTGATTTGTTAAGTAAAAAATAGTTAACAATTCAAAAAGAAACTCTCACCCCTACCCCAAGCCCCTAAGATCCTAAGTATTTCTATATATACCAGGAGAACATATTATATTTTACTTAATTAGATAAACATTTCAAAAACAATATATTCTTAACTGTTTAAATTTGTGGTTTTGACCTCTGTTAGTAATTTTTCTATTTCAAAATATCTGCATTCATTCTCAATATACTCTCCAGGAAATTGTGGAGATTAATCACTTTTAGTGTCAGTGTAGAAAAATTTTACTGTTTACATAGTCTAACAATGTATAAGAAATTTATTGTAACATAATAGGAATCTGAGAGACCAGGGAGATCCTGAAGATTTGGAAATGTTAGTCTAAAATGTCATCTATTTATATATTCCTTCCTAATTCTATCAAATCCCTGACTGAATTTCATTCCTATAGAACTCTGATCCACAGACACAGGCAAGATTAGAAGAAAACAAACCACAATAATGTCATAAAGATTGTCTCTTTGTTACAATGCTAAGGGAAGTACCAGGATTTGTTCTATTTTATCACTGCTCAGAGACTGACTACTCCTGATGGCAAATTTCAGATGATAGATTTGTCAGGAAATTAAAATGCCCAGGAGTGGATATTGAAGGGCTATCTAAAGGGTCCCATTATTGACATCAGAGAAAAGAAAACTTGCAAAGATATATAATTTTAATTGGACTCTGTCATGACAGGCTGACCACTTGCCAACAGTTATTCTAAGAAAAATAACATGAAAGTGTGTAAAATTTATTGTATGTCTTCCAAGGTTGGTTGCAAGAGCTGTGAGAATTTTTAATTCATTTTAAATGCCCTTTAATTTTCTTTTTTTGGTGGTGGGGGGGGATCCAAAAATCACTGCAGATGGTGACTGCAGCCATGAAATTAAAAGATACTTGCTCCTTGGAAGAAAAGTTATGACCAACCTACACAGCATATTAAAAAAGCAGAAACATTACTTCACCAAAAAAGGTCCATCTAGTCAAAGCTATGGTTTTTCTAGTAGTCATGTATGGAGTTGGACATGAGAGTTGGACTATAAAGAAAGCTGAGCACCAAAGAAGTGGTGTTTTTGAAGTGTGGTGTTGGAGAAGACTCTTGAGTGTCCCTTGGACTACAAGGAGATCCAGCCAGTCCATTCTAAAGGAAATCAGTCTTGAATATTCACTGGAAGTTCTGATGCAAAAGCTGAAACTCCAATACTTGGCCACCTGATGCAAAGAACTGACTCATTGGAAAAGACCCTGATGCTGAGAAAGTTTGAAGGCAGGAGGAGAAGGGGACAACTAGGATGAGATGGTTGGATGGCATCACTGACGCTATGGACATGAATTAGAATGCTCCAGAAGTTGGTGATGGACAGGGAAATCTGGTCTGCTGCAGTTGGTCTGACACAACTGAGTGACTGAACTGAAGCGGGCTTTCATTTTTGAAACTTCTTTGACAAAGAAGTAATGGAGAGGGAGGGGGCCAGTCAACCAGTGTGAAAAAGTCTGATGAGGAAACTTTACACTAGCTATTACATGGGCAATAAAAATAGTNTGACTGAACTGAACTGGGCTTTCATTTTTGAAACTTCTTTGACAAAGAAGTAATGGAGAGGGAGGGGGCCAGTCAACCAGTGTGAAAAAGTCTGATGAGGAAACTTTACACTAGCTATTACATGGGCAATAAAAATAGTCCTTAGACTGTGTGCTATAAAAAAGTGTATGTTCCCTTATTTCATGTTTTAGTATGTGTCAGATGGTAGAAGTGCCTTTAAATCTCCTCTCTCTTACCCCAAAACTTTGTATTTCAATAGTGGAACCAAAGATGGAATGCAGTCAAATAATACACTGGATTTACAATGATAACATCACTTTTCTGGGTCCTTTAAAGCTCTTAATCATGGTGTATTGAATTATCCATTTGTCTTGCAGTTCTCAGAGAACAGAGGTGGTATAATCTGGGTCTACAAGGCCTCCAGCCTTCAGGTCCATTTTGCTTGGCCCTCAAAATGCTGGCCTCTGAAGCACATAAACAAATAAAACTTTAGCCAACTATTTTTAGATAGGCCCCACTTCCTTGAAAAACGAAAATTGGAAGATCATTTCCGCATGGTAAAATACCACCTGGGAATTTGTTATACTTATAAAATTGAGGGAGAATGAGTTCTGTTTCTCTTTTCTAACTAGAGTCTGCATTTCTAACTAGAAAAAAAAGACTGATGATCATATTTTCATTTTTAATTTAGTTCATTTTCCTAGATATGGTTGTAGGTGAAAGGAAATAAAGTATTTATTATCTTTGCCTTGAGATCCTCAAAAAGACATTCTGTCTGAGATCATGGAAGTATCCATGAATGTAAGCTTGAAATGATTATAATTATCGGTTTGATCATCACATCTTACACGTTTCTCTTTTCATTTCAACATCTATTATTGAACACCTGTACTGAGGTCAAAACGGTACCATGGGCTTTGAGAGATCCAAAAAGAATATGTGGCAATATTTTCTATTATGGGTATTAAAGTCTATTTGGAGAAAGAACAAATGTACAAATGAAATAGTACCAAAATAATACAAAACCATGCATATTTGGAAACCAATGAAGATTGTACAGTGTTGTAACTTCAGGGAAGGGAGGTATCAATCTAAACCACCAAAATCAATAAAGAAACCAAGACAGAGGTGAGTCATAAGTGGTATATATTTGATGTACAGTCTCAGAAAACAAGAAACAATATTTAAAATAGCAGAAGTATAAAAGCTCTGAGGCAGAGAGGATTTTAAAAATATCTAAAAGAGGATTTTGATATGAATATTTTGAGGTAGTGATGAAAGAAAAGGATGAATACATAAGACATTAGAAAGGCATGATGCAATGTAGTAATTACTTGAAGCAAAGAAAATAGTGTTATTTTCATCATACCTTTTATTTCATCTTTATAATGGTTTTCAAATTTAGCTTAACTCACTAATGATAACAGCCAATATGTCATTGGAATATCCATAATAAAATTTGGTTAAAACCCCAAAACCTGTCTTAAGAAGCTATGATCTTAGGCAGCAAAGTCTAGAAGGTCCACTAAAGTTGCATTCTTCATCTCTGACATCTAGACTCAGGAGTAATGAAAAAAACTCTGTTCTTACAAACCATTCAAGTTAGGGTAGAAAAATAAAGGTGAACACATATGTGCCACTAACAGCACACAGATACTCATTCATAGGTAAAAAGACATATCCTTGCCATCAAGGATGTCACAGTTGTGAAGAAGAGACAAACATAATGTTAAAGCTTTCTGAATATAAGAAAGACATGTGCTATTTTAGTAATAGAACTGTGTATAAGACATGATAACATACTCTTTCTAGGAATATTTATAAAATATTACAATGGCAAAGGTGATTTCTAATTTAAACAAAGAATAAAATTTTGAAAGATGTACTGAGACTGAAAGAGTATGCAAAGCAAGATAAACGACATGGGCAAAGGCAGGAATGCATGCAACATCTATAATGCTAGGGTAACCACAGGTATTTTTTTATTATTGGAGCCTGAAAAAACAAACAAACAAACAAACAAAAAAAAAAACAGGAGGGTGATGCTGAGAAGTAGAAGAGAGGCAAATCATTAGTTATAGCTTTGTTCTATTGGACATGGAGAACCACTGAAGTGTTGAACCTGGGAAGAAACATGATCAGATTACTCTGCCTGCACTAAAGAAAACAGATTAAATATAGTCTAGTCTAGAGGCAGGAAAATCAGGTGGCAAGAATCCAAGTGTAAAATGATTATGAGGGATTGGATCAAGGCATTAATGGTAAGTATAGAAAGGAGAGTATGTATCTGAGAGATTTTTAGGAAATAAGATTTACAAGACTTGCTTAATTTACTACTAATAATAATGAGGATGGTAATGATCATAACAATCATTGTTGTTCATTCGCTAAGTCATACCCTACTGTTTGCAACTACATGGGATGCACCATATCAGGCTCCTCTGTCCTCCACTATCTCCCAGAGTTTGTTCGAATTCATTTCCAATAGTTTAGTGATGCTATCCAACCACCCCATACTCTGCCATCCCCTTCTTTTGCTTTCAATATTTTCCAGCATCAGGGTCTTTTCCAATGAGTTGGCTCTTTCCATCAAGCAGCCAAAATATTGGAGCTTCAGCTTTAGCATCCATCCTTCCAATGANCATTTCCAATAGTTTAGTGATGCTATCCAACCACCCCATACTCTGCCATCCCCTTCTTTTGCTTTCAATATTTTCCAGCATCAGGGTCTTTTCCAATGAGTTGGCTCTTTCCATCAAGCAGCCAAAATATTGGAGCTTCAGCTTTAGCATCCATCCTTCCAATGAATAGTTAGTGCTGATTTCCTTTAGAATTAACTGGTTTGATCTCCTTTCAGCCCAAGGGATGCTCAAGAGTCTTCTCACTAACCACAATTTGAAAACTTCAGTTCTTTGGTGTTTAGTCTTCTTTAGGGTCCAACTCTCATATCTGTACATGACTACTGGAAAAACCATAGCTATGACCAGATAAACATTTGTTGGTAAAGTGATGTCTCTGCTTTTTAATATGCTGTGTGGGTTGGTCATAGCTTTTCTTCCAAGGAACAAACATCTTTTAATTTCATGGCTGNAAAACTTGACAGTGTATTAAAAATCAGAGATATTACTTTGCTGTCAATGGTCTGTATTGTCAAAGCTATGGTTTTTCTAGTACTCATTTATGGATGTGAGAGTTCAACCATAAAGAAGGCTGAGTGCCGAAGAATTGATGCTTTTGAATTGTGGTGCTGCAGAAGACTTGTGAAGAGTCCCTTGGGCTGCAAGGAGATCAATCCACTGAATCCTAAAGAAATCAACCCTGAATATTNCAAAACTTGACAGTGTATTAAAAATCAGAGATATTACTTTGCTGTCAATGGTCTGTATTGTCAAAGCTATGGTTTTTCTAATACTCATTTATGGATGTGAGAGTTCGACCATAAAGAAGGCTGAGTGCCGAAGAATTGATACTTTTGAATTGTGGTGCTGTAGAAGACTTGTGAAGAGTTCCTTGGGCTGCAAGGAGATCAATCCACTCAATCCTAAAGAAATCAACCCTGAATATTCATTCAAAAGACTGATGCTGAAGTTGAAGCTCTAATACTTTGGCTACCTGATGCAAAGAGCCAGCTTATTGGAAAAGACCCTAATGCTGGAAAAGATTGAAGGTAAAAGGAGAAGGGGATGGCAGAGGATGAGATGCTTATCAAAATAGCATCACAAACTCAAACTGACATGAATTCAAGGAAATTCCTGGAGACAGTGGAGGATGGAGGACCCTGACGTGCTGCAGTCCACGGGGTCACAATGAGTCAGAAACAACTTAGTGTCTGAACAACAACAAAGCTTTTGCATTCCATTAATTTTCTCTTGGATAGCAGACTATATGAAGTCTCACTGCTTTGTTGGTCTTAGCTACCATTTTAGTGGGTCCCCGTAAATAAAATGATGATGACTAACTTGGGTTAAAATACTTATCCCTCTGGTTTGCTATCAATGCCACACTAAACTGGCCGTTACTCAACTCTAATTTATCTCTGATAGATATCACACTTCTCTCCATGTAAGACATTTATCCTCTGACCTCAAGTCTACATTTTATCATTAAAGTTAAGGAAGGTCTCTTCCTCATTAGAAAAATCATCTCTTAAGCTCCTAAGTGGTGAGGATGTGTTATTTCAGTCAGGACATTTTCTACTTTTTTCTGAGTTGGAGGAAAATACATGAGCTGCAATTCTTAATGTGGACATAAAACTGAAAAGCCCAATTGACAATTTAGCAGTATGTAATAACTGATTTCAAACAAAATTTACTTTGAATGAGTTCCTGCCACCCAAGGCACCCACCTCTTCTCATGTTTGCTATATTTTTGGTTATCTCCATTGTTAAGAAGTATCTCAAGCTATGGATCCTAGGGCTGTCAGTTACAAAATCATCTTAACCATTTTCCAGTTACAAATTAGCTCAGCTTGTAAATATAGCACCTAATTACCAGTTTTTAGTTGTACTTTTGCATAGTCTTATCACTCCTGTTTTATTCAAATAGGTAGAAGTATTGAATTTAAAAGATCTGATTATGGTTACAAAGATAAAAACACACACAAAATATTTGCTTTGGCATATGATCCTCATAAATAACTTGCAGCCAGGATATAATTAAATAGCATATGTCTAGGCCATGTCAGGAAGAAAATGAGGTGAAAAAAAGTGTGCTTTTTAAAAGTGGCCGCAATTCATAAATGTGATTCTACCCTTATTGGATAAATAAATAAAGGTTTATTAAGTCAGAGCTAAAATTAAACAGTTTCAAAACCTAAACAGTCACTGAACAGTATTTTCATCTATTGTAGCCTGACAACACATAGGAAGCTGACAAACTTAAGGGAAAAACCAGAGAAGGTCCTTTCCATAGTAATCTGAAGTATAAAGAAGGTATACAACTTGCCCAGGGCACATCCTGAGTAGCAGAAAGGAGGTCCATATATGCAAGTCTAAGTCCAAAATCCATACTTTTCCTTCCTTACAAATCAACTTTTACAGTGAATATAAAATGATCTTACTAAATCATACAGTGCTTCAATTCAAAACTGTAAATGTGTTGATGGCTTCAGTTTGTTAAATAGTTAGAATAGGAAAAAGGAGTCCAGAATGAAGGTGGCTAAAAGACACAGAAGGGAAAAGCCCAAGAAAATAGAACAAAGGATGATCTGAGGACCAGAGTGAGGACTTCAGGTAAAAAAAACAGCACTCCTGGCTAGTCCAGTTTACACAGGGCAGGCCCAGGGGGAGGAGAAAAACATGTAAAAAGAGGAGCCAAAATTAAGCTGGAGGCTTCTCTTCTTTTGAGTCTTTTGGGTTGACTTGCCCTCATGCCTCGAGGATGTATTTTCCTTTGCTTTCTAAATAAAACTGAGCTATAACACAGGGAAGTAACACTGATCCATCTGTCGCTTCAAATTTTTGCTGCATTGAGACAGAACCAAGAAAATTGCACACTCCCTTGAGTGTGGTGTCATTATATATGGTGCCATTTCTCAGATTTAACCTGGCTGAAACAATCTGGTTTGGCCCCTGGGAGGTGGAAGCCAAGCACAGCAAAAGCCCAGCTTGGTGAAAGCTCCTGTGGTGGAAGCTGAAGGCAAAAAAAAAAAAAACAAAAAAACAAACTCAGTGCAGAGGAAGTGACAAGAAGCCCAGCGGGCTGGAAACCGGGACAGCAAAACAAACTCGGCAGAAAGCTCATGTGTCTGTCTCAGATTCCAGAAGACCTTCGGTTAAGGCATGAGGTCCTCGCTCCTATGGCTGGAAGAACATATGGCTAACAAAGTCTTAATTCCTTTACAATCTGAACCCCTCTTAAACAGGTGAGCGTCAGTGGGAGCAAATGAGAGGCTCTGGCAGGGGCTTAGTAGCTGTTGCCCAAGGAGGTTAATCTTCTTTGTGGCAAGGATCAGGCCAATGAAAACTGTGAGCACAGATCAGGTGTTTAGCAGATTTTCTGACAGGTTATGAAGGGGATTCCTCAGCACATTTTGCCCACTTCTTTTTCTTCCCCTTCTTCAGCTCCTCTCTCCCAGGAGTTGACCCTGCCTGGCCAAAGACTATGGTGTCTGGCCTTAGGACCTAATGGAACTCAGGCTCTTGATGTCTCATTGCA
>SJYW01043757.1:44543-62006 GCA_006410735.1 Raphicerus campestris
GGAGAGGGAGAGGGTGGGTTGATTTGGGAGAATGGCATTGAAACATGTATACTATCATGTAAGAAACGAAGCACTAGTCTATGTTCAATACAGGATACAGGATGCTTGGGGCTGGTGTATGGGATGATCCGGGGAGATGGTATGGGGTGGGAGGTGGGAGGGGGCTTCGGCATTAGGAGATCATGTACACCTGTGGATGATTCATATCAATGTATGGCAAAACCAATACAGTATTGTAAAGTAGAATAAAGTATTTAAAAAAAAGAAATGAGAAAAAAGAAACAAAAAGAAATTCAATTCATTAAATCAAATCAAAATATCATTATAGATCATCTGTTATTTTTTGTTGAAAAAAATTAAACTAAGCATATCAAAATAGATATCTGTTACAGGTTTGATTGTGTCTGCCAAAATGATACATTTGAAGTCTCAATTCCCAGTACTTGTGAATATAACTTTCTTTGGCAATAAGGTCTTTACAGATGTAGCCAAGTTAAGATCACACTGAATTAGAGAGAATAATCCAGTGACTAGTGTCCTTATAAAAAGAGAGAAATCTGTACACAGAGTAGACAGAAACACTGGAAAGAATCCCATGTTGACAATAGAGGCAGAGATTAGAAAATTGCATTTAAGTGGCTCAGACAGTAAAGGATCCACCTGCAATTAAGGAAACCTGAGTTCAATCCCTGGGTCAGGAAGACAACCTGGAGAAGGGCGTTGCAACTCACTCCAGTATTCTTACTTGGAGAATCCCATGGACAGAAAAGCCTGGTGGTCTACAGTCCATGGGGTTGCAATGAGTCAGACATGATTGTTTGAGCGACAAACACTTTCACTTAGAAGTCAAGGAATTTCAAGGATTGCCAGAAACCACCAGAAGCTAGGAGAAAAGCACAGAAGGATATATTTCCCAGAGCCCTCTGGAAGGAACCAACTTTGCCAAAATCTTGACTGTGGATGTCTAGCCTCCATAACTGTGACAGAATAAATTTGTTTTTCTCAGCCACCCAGTTTGTGATAACCTTACAGTAACCTTAGGAAAAGAAAACAAAAATGTCTGTGTATTAATTACTGGTCGACTGAGCGACTTCACTTTCACTTTTCACTTTCATGCGTTGGAGAAGGAAATGGCAACCCACTCCAGTACTCTTGCCTGAAGAGTCCCAGGGACAGGGAAGCCTGGTGGGCTGCCATCTGTGGGGTCGCACAGAGTCAGACACGACTGAAGTGACTTAGCAGCAGTATACCTATCTATCTATGCACCCATCCATCTCTCATCATCAGCAACCAAGCTATTCAAATTCCTTCCATCCATCCATCTGTCCATCCATTCTAATAAAGAGAATAAATTTCATCAACAGTCAAAGCCGAGCTGCACGATTCTCAGATGGTTCTTAGCTTTCCAAAGCCTCAGATTTTTCATCTGAAACATGAATAGGGTTAGGAATAAAGCTAAGAACAATACAAGACATATTAGTAAGGAATCAATAATTAAACACACATACACACACACACACACACAGAAATACATTCACAGATACCTATACACACACACTGTCTGTTTATATCGATATCCCCTTTATTCCTCCACAATATCTATCTAGCTCACTATGTGTTTTTTCTATATGCCTATATATATATACAAATGTATAAGTAATTTGATAGCAGAAACTGTTGGTTGTCCCCCAGTATCCACACTTTCCTCCTTCCCTCAGAGCTTTACTTGTGTACATAGAAATATGGAAAAAAATGATTATTTTCCAGCAGCCCAAACTCACAAATTGTGACCACAAAATTCTGTTCTAGCCATTAAATGTTAAAATGTTGCACTAACTGTCAGTGAAAATGCTTCAGAAGAGATGGTACATCTTTCTTTGTCAGATCAAATCAGAGCCTACTTGCTGGCATCCTATCAATGTGATTAGAGTTCAAGTAGTCATTTTGATGATCAGGTGGAAACTGCACGTAGAGGATGCTAGAGTAAAAGATAGAAAAAGATTAATTATGATTTCTGTCATAGCTAACTATTTCTAACAGATGTTCATGTACTAATAACTTGAGAATATTTAAATCTCAATATAAAACTTCTTATATAAAAAATGAAACATATAAATAGGTTGACTATAGAAGCGCCTATATGAGTCTATTTCTCATTATCTCCATTATTACTACCCTAGTCCATGAATTTACCACCTCTTCACTAACCCATTTCAATTGCCCCAAATGGTCTTCCTGCTTTCACTTTTTTGCACCACCATGGGCTATTATCTTCATAGTAATTTGTTTTTTTCTTAAATAATGGGTCAAGTTATATATTAATCCTTCTTAAGATGTTCCAGTGGCTTCCACTGCACATAAATCAAGCTCCTTAAAATTTACAATAAATTCCTTTTTGGTCTGACCTGGTTTTATCCTTTCATTTCACGCAAAATGTAACATTCTCTTTATACCCAAAGTGTTCAGTTCAGTTCAGTCACTCAATCCTGTCCGACTCTTTGTGACCCCATGGACTGCAGCACACCAGGCCTCTCTGTCCATCACCAACTCCCGGAGTTTAGTCAAACTCATGTCCATTGAGTCAGTGATGCCATCCAACCATCTCATCCTATGTCATCCCCTTCTCCTCCCGCCTTCAGTCTTTCCCAGCATCAGGGTCTTTTCCAGTGAGTCAGCTCTTCGCATCAGGTGGCCAAAGTATTGGAGTTTTAGCTTCAACATCAGTCCTTCCAGTGAATATTCAGGACTGATTTCCTTTAGGATGGACTGGTTGGATCTTCTTGCAGTCCAAGGGACTCTCAAGAGTCTTCTCCAACACCACAGTTCAAAAGCATCAATCCTTCAGCACTTAGCTTTCTCTATAGTGCAACTCTCACATCCATACATGACTACTGGAAAAACCATAGCTTTGACTAGATGGAACTTTGTTGGCAAAGTAACGTCTCTGCTTTTTAATATGCTATTTATGTTGGTCATAACTTTCCTTCCAAGTAGTAAGCATCTTTTAAATTCATGGCTGCAGTCACCATCTGCAGTGATTTTCGAGCCCCCCAAAATAAAGTCTGCCATTGTTTCCACTGTTTCTCCATCTATTTGCCATGAAATGGTGGCACCGGATGCCATGATCCTGGTTTTCTGAATGTTGAGCTTTAAGCCAACTTTTTCACTCTCCACTTTCATCAAGAGGCTCTTTAGTTCTTCTTCACTTTTTGCAGATGTGGTGTCATCTGCATATCTGAGGTTATTGATATTTATCCCAGCAATNGATGCCATGATCTTGGTTTTCTGAATGTTGAGCTTTAAGCCAACTTTTTCACTCTCCACTTTCATTAAGAGGCTCTTTAGTTCTTCTTCACTTTTTGCAGATGTGATGTCATCTGTATATCTGAGGTTATTGATATTTATCCCAGCAATCTTGATTGCAGCTTGGGCCTCATCCAGTTCAGTGTTTCTCATGATGCACTCTCCATATTAGTTACATAAGCAGGGTGACAATATACAGCCTTGACATACTCCTTTTCCTATTTGGAATAAGTCTGTTGTTCCATGTCCAATTCTAATTGTTGCTTCCTGAGCTGCATATAGGTTTCTCAAGAGGAAGATCAGGTGGTCTGGTATTTCCATCTCTTTCAGAATTTTCCACAGTTTATTGTGATCCACACAGTCAAAGGCTTTGGCATAGTCAATAAAACAGAAATAGATGTTTTTCTGGAACTCTCTTGCTTTTTTCATGATCCAGTGGATGTTGGCAATTTGATCACTGGTTCTTCTGCCTTTTACCCAACATGTACTCTACACTACATTTATTTCCTTTTATCAAATACTTAAGGCTTATGTCATGTTACTTTCATAAAGAGAACTCCTTATCCAAGATTATATCCCTCTCACATATACACACCCTACCAGCAATCTCTGTGTTAATGATATATTTTATATTCAGTTGGCCCATAGCATCTTATGAAAAAACCTGAATTAACTTTTCTGTCAACCCAATATTTTCTATGCTACTTCAATACAGTCTAAAATTACCTTGTATATATAAGTTTGTACATATATGTATAATTTTTATCAGCCCTAACTGGAATAGAAGCTTTATGAGAACAGAAACTTATCTATCATTTATATATGTATCAAAGTTCTCAGAACATGCCTGCTATATGAGGAATGCTCAATAATGAACAAATAATGATTAATGAACAAATAAATGAAGTAAAAATTAAGGCCTATAGAAAATACTTTTAAAAGCTGCACATGGTTATCCTGAACAAAGAATGATTCAGGGGAAATATTTGAGTACCTGTCATGAAAATGATCTAAAGATATTTCAAATGGAAAAATAATTTCTGCTATACTCTTAAGACTAGGATATGTATTTTGATTTAAGAGAGCTAAAACTATTCTAAAAATCAAAACTGTGGGAAGATAAAATGGGTTGTTTGTGGAGTTTTTTGAATAAAATCTGGATGACTACAGGGCGGGTTTCTATAGAAAGGACTATCCAACCAGTCCATTCTGAAGGAGATCAGTCCTGGGTGCTTTGGAAGGACTGATGCTAAAGCTGAAACTCTAGTACTTTGGCCACCTCATGTGAAGAGTAGACTCATAGGAAAAAGACTCTGATGCTGGGAGGGACTGGGGCAGGAGGAGAAGGGGACGACAGAGGATGAGATGGCTGGAAGGCTTCAAACTCGATGGACATGAGTTTGGGTGAACTCCTGGAGTTGGTGATGGACAGGGAGCCCTGGAATGCTGCAATTCATGGGGTTACAAAGAGTCGGACACTGTCGACTGAGCGACTGAACAGAACTAAAGGCTCTGTATAGATAATGTAGCTGCTTTATATACATTACATCTTCTTATACTGAGGAGCTGCTTCCTCTTTAGTTATCATAACACAATGTGCCATTATGTTATCTTAAAAGATGATGCAAATAATCTAATTAAATTGATTTTACTTTCCTCATCAAGCCAGTGAGTTACTCTGAGTACTATGTCTCAACGGTATATGGAGATTTACATAGTTCACGAGAAATCCAGATCTTCAAAAGATTTTTTAATAACTTATCCCTACTTTTGGTCCCCGCTCAAACTATCACCATGATCACTGAATCATTTTTCTGATGAATGTGAAAGGAATATTTTTAGAAGAGGCAGTGTGAATCATCCTGGCACTGGGATTATTACCATTTTTTCTAAGTAGACCCTTTCCATTTCTTGTTTTTGATGCTTTATCATATGCAGCATATGACCATATATACTGGGGAATATAGGTGTACCCCACTCCAGCACTCTTGACTGGAAAATCCCATGGACGGAGGAGCCTGGTAGGCTGAAGTCCATGGGGTCGCTAAGAGTCAAACATGACTGAGTGACTTCATTTTCACTTTTCAGTTTCATGCATTGGAGTAGGAAATGGCAACCCACTCCAGTGTTCTTGCCTGGAGAATCCCATGGGCTGCCGTCTATGGGGTGGCACAGAGTCGGACAAGACTGAAGCGGCTTAGCAGTAGCAGTGCATTTTGATCCTTTGTTCTTAATAATAAGCAGTATTAATTGCCCAGTAATCAAATGGCAAGCCTAGCATGAGAATTAAAGCTGCTCTGTCATGTCCAGCTCTTGGCGACCCCATGGAATTACAGTCCCTGGAATTCTCAATGCCAGAGTACTAGAGTGTGTAGCCTTTCTCTTCTCCAGGGGGTCTTTGCAACTCAGGGATCAAAACCAAGTCTCCCACTTTGCAGATGGTTTCTTTATCTGCTGCACCACAAGGGAAGCCCAAGAATATTGAAGTGGATAGCCTATCCCTTCTCCAGCAGATAATCTATGATCTGAAGGAAAGGTGAAAAGCACGAATGAAAGTGGATATGAAGACTGTTCCTGAACAGCATGTTTCTGAAGGTAGACGATAAGGAACTTCAAGCTGGGGTATCTAATAGTGCTGCACATAATGAAAAGAAACAGAAATACTGACTAGACTCTTAGCTATAATGAAATCATCTAAAGTAGCCAGAGTAGTTACTCAGAATTCAGGCCCTGCAATCAACCCTCACAGTCTGACTTCCTGTTTTACCACTTAACTAGCTGCAAGACTTTGGGCAAGTCACTTAAATTCTCTCATTTGTTTCACTGTAGAAATGAAGATAATTATGTCACACACATAATAGAGTTTTGGGAGAAAAAATAAGTTAATTCACATAAAGCCCTTATCAAAGTGCTCAATGCATCATAAAAGGCCCACAAACATTAACTCTCTGGTTCCTGTTTTACATTTTACATGCTTTTTACCCTCTGCTTTCCTAAGCCTTCTACCTTTATCCTTTCTTTGAACATCTATTTATTAACTAGCTAAAAATAGAGACAAAATTATAGAAATTAAGTCCAAAAATTAGGAGAGAGGAACTCAGAAGAAGACAGAATAAAGGTTGGGGACTACAGAAGCGTGTCTTGTGACTATAAAGTAATGAGGTCCACAGTTTTCTTCCACAGGAAATTCTGAAGACAAATTCTTAAGAAGAATTTCATTTCAAAATTGCTCAGGGTAAAGACACTGAGTTTGGATACATTCTGTCACTGCAAGGGATTCCTTTGAAATAGCACACTTGTTTTGGTTATGTATCCTATAAAACATACTAAAAATAAAAACCACTTGGCATTTTATGGACAATCTATTTAATCCTTAAAATTGCAGGAGAACAACTTGTAAGTAAAAGAAATATGTACATATGCACATTCACACATCACACACAAGTTCTTCTCTAGTAATTGCAGAAATCTATATCATAAGGCAGAGTTCAGAGTTAAGATGGAAGCACTTTTGATGTTAAGGATTAGGATCAGATTACAGCCAGCTTTTGTGCTTGGCCACAGTTAAATAGCAGCTTTGATACTTCGGGTCAGTTGAACATACATTTATTATCTACTCTATGCAGGCAATGCAGGAGGAGAGCCCCTCTGTGATCTAGTGACACATTAGACATATCAACAGCTGAAACAATGCTGCTGACAGCTTCCTGTGGTAGAAATGGCATATGAGTACAAGAAAGTATGAGGGGTCTGTTGACAAAAAGCATGTTAGTAAAAAAGGATGTGAAGTTTTCTTCAGGAAGGATAACTTAAGCTATGCCTTACAGGATGAGCAAAACTGTGGTGGCTGCAAAAAGTGAGGAAACAGGGTCTAAAATGAAGGGTTTAAAAGCCATGTTTCCCTTGATTTCTTAGTCACTTGACAACTTTAATTCTTTATCTCTGATGCCTTCTGGTGCTAATCCTAGATTTCCTGTCGCCTTATTATAGGAAATCTACCCAATCACTGATTTCACCACACCCACATGTTTTTCACAAGCATGTTTTTTGAAATGATTGAACTGACTGATGAATAAATGGTCAGAGGCCATTTTGTGAAGAAGACTTAAGTTAGGAAGAAACGTTGAACCTTAGATGAAAAGAAAAAAATAATTATATAAAAGATACTGGCACAAACTCTCCAAATTCAGGGGAGAGAGACCTATGCATCATCTCATGTGTTTTGCACCACTACCAAATTTATTTGAGTAATTCGCCTGGATGCTGCATCTTCAATGACTGTGTAGCAAACCCAAGCAAAAGGGGCTGCCCAGTCATTCCCTGACACTCTGCCAGTGCCAGCCTGAACTTAGAATCCACCTTGCTGCACACACATGAAGTTCCTATTATACAATGGCTCATTCTAATTAAAAGGAATGCATCTCCTACTTGAAATGGCAGACAATTTTTGTGTATTTTTCATTTAGGTAAACCATACAGAGGAAAACTCATGTGGACTGAGGACATAAAGCATGGAGATAGTAAGACCATTTCATTACCCTAGGAATGACTGGAAGAGACGTAAAAGATAAATTAAAAGGTTTGATAAGAAGGGACGACTAAAAGCTGAACCAATTGGCAATTTGTCATTTGATTGAGTCTAATGAAGTGAATGCCATGACAATATTAAGCTACAAAATAGTGAATGATTAAGAAGTGACAAATTCAGGAGAAAAAAAAAAAAGGTACAAAGATAATTTGACAAAATTTTTTCCCTAAGAGTAAACAAAGTATTTTTTCTCTGCCTTAGTGGAACAATGTAACATAAAAAGAGTCATTCTATTTTCAAATAATTTTGAGTGGAGTAAGTTCAATTTTTGTATAATTTCAATAATTAAGAATTGCAAATATATATATATAAAGAATTTGGACTTCTAATGATGTAAACTATATGAAAACTGTGCAACATTTATTCAGAGTGTATTAAAAGTAGAAAAAAGCTGATGAGTAAGTTTCCAAGTATAAATAATATATGATATATTTTATTTATCAAAATGGAACATTAATAAAGTATATTTCACATTGAATATAGTTGTATAATTTTAGACTATACATTACATTTTAGACTATACATTACATTACATATTAATTTACAAAATTAATATGTCTTATCCTGGGATCTCTTTGGAAGGAATGATGCTGAAGCTGAAGCTCCAGTACTTTGGCCACCTCATGCAAAGAGCTGATTCATTGGAAAAGACTCTGATGCTGGGAGGGATTGGGGGCAGGAGGAAAAGGGGATGACCGAGGATGAGATGGTTGGATGGCATCACGGACTCGATGGACGTGAGTCTGAGTGAACTCTGAGAGATGGTGATGGACAGGGAGGCCTGGCGTGCTGCGATTCATGGGGTTGCAAATAGTCGGACAAGACTGAGCGACTGAACTGAACTGAACTGAACTGATTGGACGTATAATTCAGAGTATTTTAAAACTCTCTTTCCTCTTACTTCTTTTAAAAGGAAAATTATGTGTAATATTTTTATTGACTTAGATCATAACAGTGGAACATCATGGAAGGATGTTGGCCTTAGGATAGCTGGTCATGGATTCAAATCCTAAACACTATTATTTTTCCAACAATGTAGACTTGTAGCTTCTGAAGTTTTCTTGAGTTTCTTAAGACACAGTTTCCTTATTTTCAAACTTGTTTGTGACAAAAACAAACAGAAATACAAAGCTTACCAGAAAACTGCTGCNTCAGTGTCTTATCTTTCTGCCTTTTCATACTGTTCATGGGGTTCTCAAGGCAAGAATACTGAAGTTGTTTGCCATTCCCATCTCCAGTGGACCACATTCTGTCAGACCTCTCTACCTTGACACATCCATCTTGGGTGGCCCCACACAACATGGCTTAGTTTCTAGCTTGAGTTAGATAAGGTTGTGGTCCATGTGATCAGATTGGTTATTTTTCTGTGATTATGGTTTCAGTGTTTTGCCCTCAATGTCATCTCAACAAGAATCTAAAACTCTGATCTCTCCTGAAATCCAGTTAATAAGAGTGAGAGAAATCAGTGAAATTTGTTTCCTATGAATTCAAGTGCAAAGTTTATTGCATTCTAATGAGAGTTAAATAATGCAGAAGACCAAATATGAGTAGAATTTGGCTAGCACAAATAAAATAATATCCTTTTTCTTGAGGATGTTAACATTTAGTAAATGTTAATGATAAAGTAAGTATTACATGCTTAGTCATATGCTACAAATGACTAATCTGAAGTAATCTTTAAATAAGGAATAAATCTTTAAATTTAAATAGATCTTTAAATGTAAATTTAACACATCTTTAAATCTTTAAATACAGAACATAAGAATAAATCTTTTAATAAATAATACATTTATATAGAAAATTAATAGTTGGGGTTCCTATTTATCACATATAATGTTAATAATTCACATACTAAGTTGCTTCAGTTGTGTCCGACTATGTGCGACCTTATGGACTATAGCCCACCAGGCTCCTTTGTCCATGGGATTCTCCAGGCAAGAATAGTGGACTGGATTCCCATGCCCTCCTCCAAGGGATCTTCCCAACCCAGGAATCAAACCAGTGTCTCTTATGTCTCCTGCATTGGCAGGTGAGTTCTTTTACCACTAGCGCCACCAGGAATGTATAATTCATATATTTCAGTAAAACTTCATGTCTCTTGAAATATCTTTATGTGAATATGTTGATTGAAAATGGATCATTTGACAACATATGAAGATTGATAAAATAGTAAGAATGGTTTAATTAAATAAATAATGCATGCAAGATAATGGAAATATGACTCATTGATTTCTTAATAATATTTTTCCCTTTAAAAATAAAAATATATTACCTGTCTCTAGTGAATATATGCATATGCATAATGGGAGGAATATTTTCTAACTATGCCTATGGAATGGCCTCAGAATACATGCTCCAAGAGTTATTTGGGTTTTGCTATGAATATTTAATTTAATGACACTCTTTNTAAATGTTAATGATAAAGTAAGTATTACATGCTTAGTCATATGCTACAAATGACTAATCTGAAGTAATCTTTAAATAAGGAATAAATCTTTAAATTTAAATAGATCTTTAAATGTAAATTTAACACATCTTTAAATCTTTAAATACAGAACATAAGAATAAATCTTTTAATAAATAATACATTTATATAGAAAATTAATAGTTGGGGTTCCTATTTATCACATATAATGTTAATAATTCACATACTAAGTTGCTTCAGTTGTGTCCAACTATGTGCGACCTTATGGACTATAGCCCACCAGGCTCCTTTGTCCATGGGATTCTCCAGGCAAGAATAGTGGACTGGATTCCCATGCCCTCCTCCAAGGGATCTTCCCAACCCAGGAATCAAACCAGTGTCTCTTATGTCTCCTGCATTGGCAGGTGAGTTCTTTTACCACTAGCGCCACCAGGAATGTATAATTCATATATTTCAGTAAAACTTCATGTCTCTTGAAATATCTTTATGTGAATATGTTGATTGAAAATGGATCATTTGACAACATATGAAGATTGATAAAATAGTAAGAATGGTTTAATTAAATAAATAATGCATGCAAGATAATGGAAATATGACTCATTGATTTCTTAATAATATTTTTCCCTTTAAAAATAAAAATATATTACCTGTCTCTAGTCAATATATGCATATGCATAATGGGAGGAATATTTTCTAACTATGCCTATGGAATGGCCTCAGAATACATGCTCCAAGAGTTATTTGGGTTTTGCTATGAATATTTAATTTAATGACACTCTTTTAGAAAAATAAAAGTTATTTTAATACATAAATGGCCATTCTGAATTAGAGCTTAGAACTAATTATGTATATTTTCAACATTTTAAAATAACAAATAAGATTTGTTATAAATAAGGAATGAACAATGGGTAATGAGTGAAAGATGAGGTTAAGGCTCAATGACAAGGTGATAAATTGAAAAGGCTTCCAGGGTAGAATTGACTGAATGACTTGGGGCCAATGTCACCTGACTCCTGACCTAATCATTTCCCATATAATCAGGTTTTATATTCTAGGCAGAGAACATTTGCATGCATGTATGCATGTGTATATTTTAGATAGGAAAATCTTTCTGAATCCTATTACACATGCTTTGTGAGAATTTTTTTTCAGTATTAGTTATTGCTCTGAGTTGTAATACAATGAGCCATTTGAGCTGTGTTGGAAAGTTATTCCTTACACATAAATGGACCCAGACTGTTATTTTGTTCTTAGTGTTTAATCCTGCAGTTTTTGATTCTCTTTTGATGTCAAGCTTTCAGGAGTCATGCTGTGGTCAGTACACCTGCCACAGTAGTCACTTCTCCACTTCCCAGGGGAAACACAGTGTCACACTTCCAGTGAAAACAAAATGAGTTGCTGATGCAGAGAGACCTGAGCTATACGCTGGATCTCTCACAGCGAGCAGATTACTCAACCTAAATGAGACCCACTGTCTTCACCTGTAAAATGAAGATAATAGACCTACCTGTTGTGTGAATTAAATGAACAGCATCCATAAGATATTTAACAGCATTCCTGATACATACAAAGAACTCAGTAAACACTTTTCCTTTCCACACTCTTCCTTGCTGTTAAAAGTATGCCTTTTGTTGCTGTTTTTGGAGAGTGTTAATCTAGCTTGATAAAATGTTGCCTAAAATAATGTTAAATTGGCTCTGATCACATGCCTGAGACACTTTCCTATGGGTATATATTTGTCTATTATGGCTGCCTACTTGTAGGCTTTTGGCTGTATTCCAAACAATTGAGATTTTTTTAAAAGTGAATTGTTGCTACAGTATTGCAAAATCTTAATATCCAATGCTTTTTTTGTGTGTTCTGCATCAAGAAAGTACATGTGTTAAACTGAAAACCTGAGTTTTCCTATTCACATTTGATGTAAGGAAAAAGTGTAAAGTGATCTGGGGATCAGATGGATGCACTGTGTCAGAAGATACTATGAGTTCACTGAAAGCTATATCCCCTTTCCACTGGGGTACAGAATTACACCACATTTTTTATGTAGGTGTGTCCCTGTGACTGAATAATGGCCAGTGAGATATGGACACATGTGATGTGTGATATCTAAAGGCCTAATTCCTAAAAATTCTCAAATGATCCTCCATTCTTTGCAGGGTATACACCAGAGGAGCCCACATCCCTAGGGAATGCAGAGTGATTAGAAAGAAGTAGCCTCAGGCTCTAAAACACCATTTGGAGATCTCCTTTACTCAGGACAGACTGGCACATGACAAAGAAGAAATTTTATCCTATGAAGCCACTAACTTTTGAGGTTGTTATAGTACTTAGTTGGAGA
Source organism: Raphicerus campestris (assembly GCA_006410735.1). Classification (NCBI taxonomy): domain Eukaryota; kingdom Metazoa; phylum Chordata; class Mammalia; order Artiodactyla; family Bovidae; genus Raphicerus; species Raphicerus campestris. Next base: position 57,198 of record SJYW01043757.1, read on the forward strand.
AGGCAATGGCACCCTACTCCAGTACTCTTGCCAGGAAAATCCCATGGATGGAGGAGCCTGGTGGGATGCAGTCCATGGGGTCGCAAAGAGTCGGACACGACTGGGTGACTTCACTTTCACTTTTCACTTTCCTGCATTGGAGAAGGAAATGGCAACCCACTCCAGTGTTCTTGCCTGGAGAATCCCAGGGACGGCGGAGCCTGGTGGACTGCTGTGTATGGGATCACACAGAGTCGGACACGACTGAAGCGACCTAGCAGCAGCTGCAGCAGCATAGTACTTAGTACATTCTGACTAAAATACCATGTATGACTATGTCTCTATGTCTCTATATCTCTTTTTCCCTCTTAGTATAAGGAAACCAAACACTAGATTTAGGGTCCACTCCACTTCAGGATAGTCTCATCTTAATGTTAAATTACTGCAATGACTTTATTTCTAAGTAAGGTCTCATTCATAGGCTCCAGATGGAAATGAATTTTGGGGAGACATTATTCAACCCAGATGGTTACCTGAAAACTCTATTTCATTTTTTCTACTTTTAACAAGGTCATGTAGTTCTCAGTCATACTGTCTTTCCATTATAACTTAGTACTTGTTATAACCAGAAGTTGCTTCACTTCTGAAATATTAAATTCAAACTTTCTATTCTCTGATGATTTTTTTTTCTTTTTGTTTATTTTTCTCTATTCCTGCAATATCTACACTTCAAATTCTTTGAGGTTTTCCAGGTAATCCATCCCTCCAATTCTCCTGTTTCAGCAAGCCCTTATCTTTGCCCAAATTGATATTCTGTCCCAGATTCTGTGGGCTGTATCTTGGAAATGTCTTTACTATCTCTCTGTCTTATTATTGTCTTTTTGTCAAACACACCTAGCAAAACCCCAAACCCTGGATGAACATGACTATATTCGTGCCTATATCTTTGTGCTCAGGATCCTCAACTAATGTGCAAAGTTATTATTATAATCAATTAGATTTTTATCACCATGAATTTGGTACAAAAAGTGAGCTTTCAAAATTCCTGAGTAATTATATAATTATAATCATATCTATTTAGGTCACTTTCTCACTTCCCTAAGTTATAGGCTTCAGGCTTTCTGTGACTATTTATCAGCAGTTAACACTGACTCCTCTTGGAGTCAGCCTCCTCTTGGAAATGCCCTTTCTTGGCTTTCACAGATGTTTTCTTCCCTAGCCTCTCTTTCTTAGTCCTCTCTGCAAGACCTCTTTGCATTTTTGCTCACTCTTAATATTAATAGACTAATGAAACCTGACTGTTTAAACCTATTTTTATCTCATTCTACATACATACCAGTAAGGCAATACTATTCATTTGCACGGTTTCAGTCATATTTCATATATTGAAAATTTACATTTATTTTAAACACCTGATTACTTCTTTTTTCTAGGCATCAGGTCTACATATCAAATTGCTTACTAGATAACATCACTCACATGTTTTATTGGTTAGCTCAGGTTGCCATAGCAAACTACCATAGAATGAATAGCTTAAACAACAGAAATTTATTTCTTGAAGTTCTGGGGCTTAAAGTCCAAATTCAAAGTGTCAGCATGGTGAGGTTCTAGTTTTTGCTCTCTTGCTTTGTTCCAACAGTGTTAGGACAGAGAACAAGTTTTGTAGTGTCTTTTTTAAGAACCCTAATTCCATCATGAGGGTCCCACCCTCTTGACCTAATCTAAGTCTAATTACCTCAACAAAGTCTCACCTCCAAATACCATCATTTTGTAGATTTGTCATGAAGTTGCTCAATCTCTTTGAGACTGTTTGGGATCCCATGGACTGTGGCCTACCAGGCTCCTCCCTCCATGGGATTCTCCAGGCAAGAGTACTGGAGTGGGGTGCCATTTCCTACTCCAGGGGATCTTCCCAACCCAGGGATAGAACCCGAGCCTCCTGCATTCCAGGTAGATGCTTTAACCTCTGAACCACGAGGGAAGCCTCAGAACTTTGCAGATTAGGGACACAATTTAGTACATAGATGTATACAGGTATATCAGCTACATAATTATCTCCTTGTCTTTAACACCAATTTATCTATTCCCTGAAATAGATAATTATACCAACATCCATCCTTCTGCTCAAAGCATGAAATTTAACATATTTCCTTTCCTACTCCTTCACACAACAAGCCTTTCCATCTAGCCATTTTAAAACCACTGAATACCAATATGATACCAGGCCCTGCACTAGAAACTGGGTTAACCACAGAGAAAGAATAGATGCAATTCCATCCATAATGGTACTAAGATTCTGATGTCAGACACAAATCACAAACATTATCTCTGTAACCACACAAGTATATAAAATATTTTTAAAAAGTGTTACAAGTGTTATGAATGTTAGGGACACTGCAATAAAACAACACAGTTTAACTTAGGAATATCAGAAAAGATAGCCTGAGTGAGTGAAGACTGGACTAAGTAAGAATTTTATCATGTAAAAAAAGAAAGAAGAGGTACAGGTCTTTTATGTTAGATTTATTTCTAGGTGTTTCATTTTTTTAAATGTAATTATGACTGGGGTTAATTTCTTAATTACTTTTTCTGATAGTTTGCTATTAGTGTATAGAAATACAACAGATTTTATTACATTAATCTTGTATCCTGCAACTTCATTATGTTGACATATGTCCCACTTTGGGCTTCCAGGTGGTGCTAGTGGTAAAAAATCCGGCTGCCAATACTGGAGACATGTGAAATGGGTTTGATCCCTGGGTCGGGAAAATCCACTGGAGGAGGGCATGGCAATCCACTGCAGTATTCTTGCCTGGAGCACCCCATGGACAGAGGAGCCTGGCAGGCTACAATCCACAGGGTCACAAAGAGTCAAATGTGACTGAAGCAATTTAGCATGCACACAAGTGTCCCTCTTTACCCATCTTGATGAGAGTTTTTATCATAAATTGATGTTAACTTTTGTCAATAGTTTGTTCTGTATCTATTGAGATAATCATATAGTTTTAATACTTCAATTTATTAAAGTGGGATGTCACATTGTTTATCCCTGGGATAAATCCTATTTGATCATGGTCCATGATCCTTTTAATATGTTGTTGAATTCAGTTTGTTAGTATTTTATCTGAGATTTTTACATCTATGTTTTTCATTAGTATTGGCCTATAATTTTCTTTCTTTCTTTTTTTTTTTTTTTTGTGGTGTCTTTGTTTGGTTTTGGTATCAGGGTGATGCTGACCTTGTTGAATGAGTTCAGAAGCATTTTTTTCCCTCTTATATTACTTTGGAATAGTTTGAGAATGATAGGCATTAACTAGATTCTTCATGTTTGATAGAATTAACCTGGAAGGCCATCCTGTACTTTGCCGTATATTTTTCTATTCAGATTTAATTTCATCACTGGTAATTAATGTGTTCATTTTTTTTCTTTATTATGGATTCAAACTTGGGAAATTATAACACCAGGAATTTATTCAGCTAGGTTGTCCATCTTATTGGTGTATAATTGTTCATAAAAATCTCTTATGATTATTTGTATTTGTGTGATGTCAGTTGTAATTGCTCCTTTATCATTTTTAAATTTTGATTTGGGCCCTTTTTTTTTTCTTGATGAGTCTTTCTAAAAGGTTTATCAAATTTATCTTTTTAAAGGGCCAGCTCTTGGTATCACTGATCTCTTCCATTGTTTTTTAAATCTCTACTTCATTTATTTCCACTCTGATCTTTTCTGTTTCTTTCCTTCTAACTTGCTTGTTCTTTCTCTATTTCCTTTAGGTATAAAGTTAGGTTGTATGAGATTTTTTTCTAGTTTCCTCATGTAGGCTTGTATCACTATAAACTTCCCTCTTAAAATTGCATTTGCTCTATTCCATAAATTTTGGATCATTATGTTTCCATTCTCATTTGTCTCCAATTAGTTTTTTATTTCATTTTTAAATTTCTTTCATTCTATATTTAGTAGCATCTCATGTAGCTTTCACATGTTTATACTTTTTGTAGTTTTTTCTCTTGTAATTTTTTTTCTTAATCTTATAATGTTGTGAATGGAAAAAAATGCCTGATATGATTTCAATCTTTTAAATTTGTTGAGTTTTGGTTTATGACCTAGCATGTGATCTATCCTGAGAATGTCTGATTTGAATTTGAAAAGTATGTGTATTCTGCTTCTGGATGGAATTTTCTATGTATATTTATGAAGTTCTCCTTGTACAATGTGTCATTTAAAACCAATGTTTCCTTATGAATTTTCTGTCTGAATGATATGTTTTGATTTAAGTAGGTTATTAAATTCCTATATTATTATTGTATTATTGTCAATTTACTCTTTGTCAAGTTTTGGTTTATGTATTTAGGTATGTTGAATATGTATATATTTAAAATTTTTATACATCTACAGGGCCTAGTAATGCATTTCCCTTTGGTCATCAGAGCTACGTGCTCTAGGGGTACTTGCTGCATAGGTTTTTCTGTTGTAGCAGGGCTGACTACTGTCAGCATGCTGGTAGGTGGGGCTGGCCCCTAGCCTGTTTTCTTTTTCTTTCTTTCTTTCTTATTTAGAGTCCATGCTTTATGTTGTGGCTCTCAGGCCTGCTGAAGGGTGGAATAGGGTTTTCATAGGATTGGTTACATGGCTCAGAGGGGCATGAGGCAGTTGCCAGCTTCCTAGTGGGTGGGTTGGGTCCCTGTGTTTTTGTTTGGCTTGGGACATTGTGTATTTATTTCAATTTTAGTGTTTACTTTTAAATAGTGTTTATTTTTAAATTTATTTATGTTTTCCAGGGCTACACATGCTTTGAATGTAGAACCCATATTTTATTCATCTCTCTAGAA
>SJYW01043757.1:62253-102210 GCA_006410735.1 Raphicerus campestris
TACATACATACCAGTAAGGCAATACTATTCATTTGCACGGTTTCAGTTATATTTCATATATTGAAAATTTACATTTATTTTAAACACCCGATTACTTCTTTTTTCTAGGCATCAGGTCTACATATCAAATTGCTTACTAGATAACATCACTCACATGTTTTATTGGTTAGCTCAGGTTGCCATAGCAAACTACCATAGAATGAATAGCTTAAACAACAGAAATTTATTTCTTGAAGTTCTGGGGCTTAAAGTCCAAATTCAAAGTGTCAGCATGGTGAGGTTCTAGTTTTTGCTCTCTTGCTTTGTTCCAACAGTGTTAGGACAGAGAACAAGTTTTGTAGTGTCTTTTTTAAGAACCCTAATTCCATCATGAGGGTCCCACCCTCTTGACCTAATCTAAGTCTAATTACCTCAACAAAGTCTCACCTCCAAATACCATCATTTTGTAGATTTGTCATGAAGTTGCTCAATCTCTTTGAGACTGTTTGGGATCCCATGGACTGTGGCCTACCAGGCTCCTCCCTCCATGGGATTCTCCAGGCAAGAGTACTGGAGTGGGGTGCCATTTCCTACTCCAGGGGATTTTCCCAACCCAGGGATAGAACCCGAGCCTCCTGCATTCCAGGTAGATGCTTTAACCTCTGAACCACGAGGGAAGCCTCAGAACTTTGCAGATTAGGGACACAATTTAGTACATAGATGTATACAGGTATATCAGCTACATGATTATCTCCTTATCTTTAACACCAATTTATCTATTCCCTGAAATAGATAATTATACCAACATCCATCCTTCTGCTCAAAGCATGAAATTTAACATATTTCCTTTCCTACTCCTTCACACAACAAGCCTTTCCATCTAGCCATTTTAAAACCACTGAATACCAATATGATACCAGGCCCTGCACTAGAAACTGGGTTAACCACAGAGAAAGAATAGATGCAATTCCATCCATAATGGTACTAAGATTCTGATGTCAGACACAAATCACAAACATTATCTCTGTAACCACACAAGTATATAAAATATTTTTAAAAAGTGTTACAAGTGTTATGAATGTTAGGGACACTGCAATAAAACAACACAATTTAACTTAGGAATATCAGAAAAGATAGCCTGAGTGAGTGAAGACTGGACTAAGATGCAAAACACAAGTAAGAATTTTATCATGTAAAAAAAGAAAGAAGAGGTACAGGTCTTTTATGTTAGATTTATTTCTAGGCATTTCATTTTTTTAAATGTAATTATGACTGGGGTTAATTTCTTAATTCCTTTTTCTGATAGTTTGCTATTAGTGTATAGAAATACAACAGATTTTATTACATTAATCTTGTATCCTGCGACTTCATTATGTTGACATATGTCCCACTTTGGGCTTCCAGGTGGTGCTAGTGGTAAAAAATCTGGCTGCCAATATTGGAGATATGTGAAATGGGTTTGATCCCTGGGTCGGGAAAATCCACTGGAGGAGGGCATGGCAATCCACTGCAGTATTCTTGCCTGGAGCACCCCATGGACAGAGGAGCCTGGCAGGCTACAATCCACAGGGTCACAAAGAGTCAAATGTGACTGAAGCAATTTAGCATGCACACAAGTGTCCCTCTTTACCCACCTTGATGAGAGTTTTTATCATAAATTGATGTTAACTTTTGTCAATAGTTTGTTCTGTATCTATTGAGATAATCATATAGTTTTAATACTTCAATTTATTAAAGTGGGATGTCACATTGTTCATCCCTGGGATAAATCCTATTTGATCATGGTCCATGATCCTTTTAATATGTTGTTGAATTCAGTTTCTTAGTATTTTATCTGAGATTTTTACATCTATGTTTTTCATTAGTATTGGCCTATAATTTTCTTTCTTTCTTTTTTTTTTTTGTGGTGTCTTTGTCTGGTTTTGGTATCAGGGTGATGCTGACCTTGTTGAATGAGTTCAGAAGCATTTTTTTTTCCTCTTATATTACTTTGGAATAGTTTGAGAATGATAGGCATTAACTAGATTCTACATGTTTGATAGAATTAACCTGGAAGGCCATCCTGTACTTTGCCGTATTTTTTTCTATTCAGATTTAATTTCATCACTGGTAATTAATGTGTTCATTTTTTTTCTTTATTATGGATTCAAACTTGGGAAATTATAACACCAGGAATTTATTCAGCTAGGTTGTCCATCTTATTGGTGTATAATTGTTCATAAAAATCTCTTATGATTATTTGTATTTGTGTGATGTCAGTTGTAATTGCTCCTTTATCATTTTTAAATTTTGATTTGGGCCCTCTTTTTTTTCTTGATGAGTCTTTCTAAAAGGTTTATCTTTTTAAAGGGCCAGCTCTTGGTATCACTGATCTCTTCCATTGTTTTTTAAATCTCTACTTCATTTATTTCCACTCTGATCTTCTCTGTTTCTTTCCTTCTAACTTGCTTGTTCTTTCTCTATTTCCTTTAGGTATAAAGTTAGGTTGTTTGAGATTTTTTTCTAGTTTCCTCATGTAGGCTTGTATCACTATAAACTTCCCTCTTAAAATTGCATTTGCCCTATCCCATAAATTTTGGATCATTATGTTTCCATTCTCATTTGTCTCCAATTAGTTTTTTATTTCATTTTTAAATTTCTTTCATTCTATATTTAGTAGCATCTCATGTAGCTTTCACATGTTTATACTTTTTGTAGTTTTTTCTCTTGTAATTTTTTTTCTTAATCTTATAATGTTGTGAATGGAAAAAAATGCCTGATATGATTTCAATCTTTTAAATTTGTTGAGTTTTGGTTTATGACCTAGCATGTGATCTATCCTGAGAATGTCTGATTTGAATTTGAAAAGTATGTGTATTCTGCTTCTGGATGGAATTTTCTATGTATATTTATGAAGTTCTCCTTGTACAATGTGTCATTTAAAACCAATGTTTCCTTATGAATTTTCTGTCTGAATGATATGTTTTGATTTAAGTAGGTTATTAAATTCCTATATTATTATTGTATTATTGTCAATTTACTCTTTGTCAAGTTTTGGTTTATGTATTTAGGTATGTTGAATATGTATATATTTAAAATTTTTATACATCTACAGGGCCTAGTAATGCATTTCCCTTTGGTCATCAGAGCTACGTGCTCTAGGGGTACTTGCTGCATAGGTTTTTCTGTTGTAGCAGGGCTGACTACTGTCAGCATGCTGGTAGGTGGGGCTGGCCCCTAGCCTGTTTTCTTTTTCTTTCTTTCTTTCTTATTTAGAGTCCATGCTTTATGTTGTGGCTCTCAGGCCTGCTGAAGGGTGGAATAGGGTTTTCATAGGATTGGTTACATGGCTCAGAGGGGCATGAGGCAGTTGCCAGCTTCCTAGTGGGTGGGTTGGGTCCCTGTGTTTTTGTTTGGCTTGGGACATTGTGTATTTATTTCAATTTTAGTGTTTACTTTTAAATAGTGTTTATTTTTAAATTTATTTATGTTTTCCAGGGCTACACATGCTTTGAATGTAGAACCCATATTTTATTCATCTCTCTAGAATTTAGCATTATAGTCCCTCAGTAAACAGTTGTTGAAGAGTAAGTCTGCATGGTTAAATAAATGGATGAATACTATTTAATTTGTATGTTCCAGTGCATAATATTGCCAGTGCTATTCCAGAAGAGTTCCTTAATAAGAGATAAATCTTATCATATATTTTTAAAATTTCCTTTCTTTTTATAGCCTGAATTATGTCAATTTATTGACTAGTATCCCAGAGAATACTCTGTGTTATTCAACAGATCGTATGTACATATTCCTTCTTTTATGTGAAAAATATTTACATTTTTCATATTAGTTAACAGCTATTGAACTGGTATTACACATATGGTAGGCAGTATTCTGGGTAATTTGGATGTATCAATTACTGTAATTTTTAAAACAAAGCTATATAGGAAATATTACCAGTATGTTTTGTATATGAGGAAAATGAGTCACTGAAAGGTTAAGTAACTTGAGCAAAGTCACCCATTTTTTAAGGGCCAGAGTCAGGACCTGCATCCAGACATGCTACCTCTAGAGTCTGTGTGCTTATTCTTTATACTCCATTACCTCTCAGTCTCAAATACATCTTAGAAGAACTAGAAGACTTAATTATTTTAATCACGTTAGGCTTGATAGAGAAGACAGAGTACTCAGAGTAATTATTTAAAATCAGTGCATGTTTTCTCCAAAATTATATGTGGTAGTTTCACTCTGTAATTATACATGCTCATACATTTCCATAACTTCGAGAATATAGTCTGAATACAGGAAGCAAAAGGAATTTTGTTCAGGATCAGAAAAAAATGAAAGAACTAATATAAAAATAAGAAAAATGGGGAAAAATTATAAGGATCTCTGGGCCANTCACTCTGTAATTATACATGCTCATACATTTCCATAACTTCGAGAATATAGTCTGAATACAGGAAGCAAAAGGAATTTTGTTCAGGATCAGAAAAAAATGAAAGAACTAATATAAAAATAAGAAAAATGGGGAAAAATTATAAGGATCTCTGGGCCACATACAAATTCCTTTATACTTCAGGTATAAGTAAATGCAGTATGAGGAGCTATTTAGGTTGGTGCAAACATAATTGTGGCTTCAGATCATGAATTTCAATCATCATAACTAGGCTCAAACATGTCTTTACTAATCGAAATAGGAACCATTACAATCAAGATATTTTTGCCAATGAGAAATAAGTTTGTTTATTCCTGTAGCTAAAAATCCGTGCCTCAGGATTTAACAAACTCTTGGAAAGCATTTTCTGTATTCTGCTGGTTGCAAAAAGTTGCTGAGATGCTTGAAGAAATGGTAGTTGGTTGGTAAGAAGTCAGGTGAATATGCCAGATAAGGCAAAACTTTACAGCCCAATTTGTTCAACTTTTGAAGCATTGGTTGTGTGACATGCAATCAGGCATTGTTATGGAGAAGAACTGAGCTCTTTCCGTTGACCAATGCTGGTAGCAGGCCTTGCAGTTTTTGTTGCATCTCATTAATGTGCTGAGCATACTTCTTAAATAGAATGATTTTGTCAGTATTCAGAAAGCTGGGAAGCGGACCACCAAACAGTGACCATGATTTTTTTTGATGTAAGTTTGGCTTTGGGAAGTGCTTTGAAGCTTCTTCTTGATCTAACCACTGAGCTCATCATTCCCAGTAGTCATAGAAAATCCACTTTTTGTTGCATGTCACAATCCAATGAAGAAGTGGTTCCTTGTTGCAGAGAGTAGGAGAATATGATACTTCAAAATGAGGATTTTTTTTTTTTTAATTTCTGGTCATCTCATGAGGTGCCCACTTAGAGAGCTTTTTCACCTTTCCAATTTGCTTCAAGTGCTAGAAGACTGTAAATGGTCGATGTTGAGTTTTTCTGTAACATCTTGTATAGTTGTAAGATAATCAGCTTCCATGACCCTCTCAATTGGTTGTTGTCANTTTCTGGTCATCTCATGAGGTGCCCACTTAGAGAGCTTTTTCACCTTTCCAATTTGCTTCAAGTGCTAGAAGACTGTAAATGGTCGATGTTGAGTTTTTCTGTAACATCTTGTATAGTTGTAAGATAATCAGCTTCCATGACCCTCTCAATTGGTTGTTGTCAAATTCTGGTAGCTGGCAACTATGCTCCTCATCCTCAAGGCTCTCATCTCCTTTGCAAAACTTCTTGAATCACCACTGCCCTGTATGCCTGTTACCAGCTCCTGGGCCAAATGCATCACTGATGTTGCCAGTTGTCTGCTGGTTTATGACCCATTTTGAACTCAAATAAGATAATTGTTTAAATTTGCTTTTTGTATAATATCAATTTCCATAGTTTAAAATATAAAATAAACAGCAAGTAGCAAGTCATTANCAGTATATGTATCAAATTTAGTAAAAAGAAAATGCATTGTAACTTGTAAAAATGTGAATAGAATGGTAGAAGTAGACTTTGAACTCAGTTTAATTTAGTTCCAAAACTTACTTCTTTCCTTTAATCCATATTCCCATTGACAAGCAAATAAAATAGAAACAGTGTGTATTAGTGATGTGTTGTTTGGTTATAAGTTACCTCAAAATGTAGTGGCTTAAAGCAACATTTATTACCTCAAATATTCTGTGGGTCGAGAATCTGGAAATGGCTTTGCTGAGTCCTCTGATTCCTCACATACTGCAGTCAAGTACCAGCTATAGCCACAATCACCTCTAGGTTCTACTGGAGGTGAAGCCACCCCCAGACTCACTCATGTGATTGTTGGCAGGGTTCAGTTCCCCTCATGTAGCTAGACAGAGGGCACTGGGTTATAAGCCAGAGGCTTGTCTTAGTTCTCTGTGACAGGAGCCTCCCCATGGAGTATCCCACAACATGGCAGCTTACTTCATTAGAGTGAGCAAGTCAGAGAGCAAAAGAGGTCTAACAAGATGGAAGCTGAAGTCTTTTTGCAAATTAAACAGGTGTGACATTTCATCCCTTTGGCTGTGTTCTATTCATTATAAGTATTTCAGTTCACATTCAAAGAGAAGGGATTATATATAAGCATGCATACTAGAACTCAGACATCATTGGGAGCCACTTTAGAAACAGTCTACTATAAAATGTATAAAAAATACAACAGTAGCTCAGAGGAGGAGTTGTTAAATCTTTTCAAGTAGGGGCAAGATTTGAAAAGAAGCAATATATACCTGAAATGCATACTGAAGATCTTATAGTAGTTAGGCAGTAATTTTGTTTTAGAGGCTTGTTTATGTAGAGGAAGTGTGCTTAAAACAAAGAGGTAAGGGAAGGGCATACTCAGAAGTTATAATAACATGGGAAAATATGTTGAGTCATAAAGCTGTGGAAGCCAGTTGGAGATGAAATTGAGAAAAGGAGACTTTAAATTTGGCAGTGGCCATGATCAATTTAAATAATTGATGAAAAATAATTATAGTGTCCTCAGAAGAAAATGACCATAAATATAATATTAGTGGCTTTTCTAAAATTATCTGTAGATCCAAGTTAAAAACTAACAAAATCTCCATAGCTAATCCAGGGAAAATTTTAAAGGACATACTTACTAGGAAATTGGGATTTTATCCTACAAGGCAACAGTCAGTTTTTGAAGAAATTTTAAGCAAGAGAAGTGATGACATTCACTAACAATAGGTGGAGTGTCACTAACTGATTACAGGAAATAAGCCATATTATAAGTCTATTTTTATAACCTAGGCAACAAAGAGATCTGACTGGAGCTGTGATATTTAGGTAGAGAGAAAAATTAATCTCTAGGAGATACAATCAACTGGACTCATTGACTAATTTAAAACTTGAGGGATACAGAAGGGAGAAGGATTTAGATTTCTGGTTTTAGAGGCTGCATCATGTGAAAAGAAAATCACAGTGGAGTAGGTATTGTTAAGAAAGACTTTAAAATGGAGCTGAGAGGCCACTGAGGAAGTGTGACTTAATGTATGTCTCAGCCCAGATGGAATCTCAATTTTTGACCACGTATTGTCTTAACCAGGCATCCAGAACATCTGCCAGAAACTCAAGATGCTTACTGAACACTTAGCTAAAGTAACTTGTGACAGCCTATTCCTTAGGGACAAATATTTCTTTTCCTGCATCACAGTCAATCTCAACTCCTGCTAAATGACTTTTAAGAAACATGCAAGTTTTGTTCATTTTCATCCAAATCAATGTCTCTGGAATTGCAATTTTTAAGACTCCAAAGAAAGTTCTTCATTTATCGCAGTCTTGACACTGATTATTGTTCAACAGTGATAACATTTACAGAGAATAAAAAATCCTTATTTCTTTCCTATGAAGGGAGAAACCCAGTTCTTTACTATGTTTTTCTTCTCTGTGAGTCCCCTTTACTATTTATACAAAACGTTTCACTTTTGATACCTCTGGTCACCAATTGTGTGGGGATTTTTCCTCTATAAGTAGAAGCAGGTCTCCAGGATACAGGCTAGTTGCCCTACAGTTTAATTGATCTTAAACTATCTACCTGGAGGAATGACAGATCCCACAGGTTAAGGCTCAGTCCCACAAGACTGCTCCCACCCCCACTTCAGATGACAATCACAAGCCTAGCTCATCACCTATATCCCTGGCAAAACAGCTGTAGGTTGACGATTCCAATGACCTCCTCCTCAGGTTTGATCAGCTTGCTACAGTGGCTCACAGAACTCAGGCGAAACACTAATGTTTACTAGTATATTAAAGGATATGATAAAAGAGTCATATAAGCTGAGATGAGATATACAGGGTGACGTCTTGTTCTGGGTGCAGGAGCTTTTCTGTTCCTGTGGAGTTCGGGTGTGTCACCCTCTTGTATGTTTGCCAACCTGAAAACTCTCTTAACTCACGCTTTTGGGGTTTTATGGAGGCTTCTTCATGCAGACATGATCAATCATTAATTCTATTTCTAGCCCTCTCCCTTCTCAAAAGAATGTGGAGTGGAGTGCTTCTAATCATGGCTTGGCTTTTCTGGTGAGCGGCCCTCATCCAGAAACCCACCCAGAGTTGCTGACTCATTAGAACCAAAGATACTCCTGCTGCTGCTGCTGCTGCTGCTAAGTCACTTCAGTCATGTCCGACCCTGTGAAACTCTGTAGACAGCAGCCCACGAGGCTCCCCCGTCCCTGGGATTCTCCAGACAAGAACACTGGAGTGGGTTGCCATTTCCTCCTCCAATGCATGAAAGTGAAAAGTGAAAGTGATGTCGCTCAGTCATGTCTGACTCTTGGCGACCCCATGGACTGCAGCCTACCAGGCTCCTCCATCCATGGGATTTTCCAGGCAAGAGTACTGGAGTGGGGTGCCATTGCCTTCTCTGAAGATACTCCTATCACCTAGGAGATTACAAGGGCTTTGGGAGACCTGTGTCAGGAATATATAGATATATAGATATAGTATATAGTATCTATCCCCAGTTATATATAAATAATATATATCTATATATTTCTATTATCTCAGAGTATATATTAACACATATACTATTTTTTCTTAGAAATAAAAGAATAAATGTAACATTGGTAAAACAGATATGCCTGTATTGGCTATTCCTAACATTGTTAGAAATAAGATGGAGAAACCCTTAGACAGAAAGGGGATCAAACCAGTCAATCCTAAAGGAAATCAGTCCTGAATATTCTCTGGAAGTACTGAGGCCGAAGCTGAAGCTCCAACACTTTGGCCAATTGATGTGAAGAACTGACTCATTGGAAAGGACCCTGATGCTGGGAAAGACTGAAGGAAGGAGGAGAAGGGGATGGCAGAGGATGAGATGGTTGGATGGTATCTCCAACTTGATGGACATGAGTTTGAGCAAGCTTCGGGAATTAGTGATGGACAGGGAAGACTGGCTGTGCTGCAGTCCACAGGATTGTAAAGAGTCAGACATGACTGAGTGACTGAACTGAACTGAATATTGTTTAAGTGCAATATCTGCCTATAATAGAAATAAATTTCATGGCACCTGGAGAAAAATGAATGTAGAGAGGAACTACCATAAAAATGAGACAGAAAATGCTGAAAATGCCCAATGCTTCTCTTAAAATATTGTAGACTAATGGAATTGCACTTCTTAATTTAATTAATGAAGTTTGCAGCCAGAAAATGCTTCTCTTTATGTTATTAGTCTGATATTCATTTGATTTATGTAAGCCAAAGAATATTTCAAATCACCTTAGGTTCAGGGTTTTCCATCTTATTTTATTCCTTTATCCTTTTTCCTTGTCCAACTCCAATTCTTGAAAAATGCAACTGAGCTATGATAGACAAAAGGAATAGAAAATCATAGAGGTATGAACTGTATTCTTTCCCTTGGCAGGGCCAAACTGGTTATCTTTTGAGACTCGTAGCCCTGAGAATGACCTAGGTCTAGGTTTCAGAGATCAGTTCCCTGTCCTTCTGCCCTCTAGCCACCTTCTCCCGACCTCTGACAGGTTTCAGTTCAGTTCAGTCGCTCAGTCATGTCTGACTCTTTGTGACCCCATGAATTGCTGCACGCCAGGCCTCTCTGTCCATCAGCAACTCTGAGTCCACCCAAACCCATGTCCATTGAGTCAGTGATGCCATCCAACCAACTCATCCTCTGTCATCCCCTTCTCCTCCTGCCTTCAGTCTTTTCCAGCATCAGGGACTTTTCAAATGAGTCAGCTCTTTGGATGAGGTGGCCAAAGTATTGCAGTTTCAGCTTCAACATCAGTCCTACCAATGAACACCCAAGACTGATCTCCTTTAGGATGGACTGGTTGGATCTCCTTGCAGTCCAAGGGACTCTCAATAGTCTTCTCCAACCCCACAGTTCAAAAGCATCAACTCTTTGGTGCTCAGCTTTCTTTATAGTCCAGTTGGTTTAAGGGTTGTTATTTAGGGAGCAATATATTGACCCTTATAGAAAAATTTAACAGTGAAAAAATGCCATATGAATTCTTATGTTCTTTCATCTGAGCTTTGGCCTAATGATAACTTCAGTTTAATACACTAAGAATGTTAGGGTCATTTGGCTGAACCATCAACAGTAAAACACATGTTTGCTGAGTTCCTATACATGGAATACAGGAATGAATATAATATATTTACAAGCTACAGTTATTCTCTTTAAGAATTATAAACCTGGTAGAAGTCCTAAGAGTATATAGTTAATTATGAAGAAAATAAAATTTATAAACATGACACTATTAATATAAAGTATTCTGAAAATCTGGAGAAAGAGGTCATACATTTCAATAAGAATTCAGAACTATTTCATTTAGTAGGTGGCATCTTAGACAACCTATAAGCAACCAGCAAGATTTTTGAGAAGTAGAAATGAAGCAGAAGAAATGGGAGAAAATACACTCATAAGATTTTAGGAAATCTTACTGTTTATTAAAGTTTTTCCAAGGAAACTAAAAATGAACTTAGAAAGATATAGTTGAATTAAAATTAGTTTAGGATTGTTACTAAAATTATTTATTGATCTCTGTTACAAGAACTGGCTGGCTGTTTACCAATCCTGTTTTTCCTTACTCCCTTGCATAGAGATTACTTGCATTTACTAGCATACTTTGCAGTTGGGTGTGGCCAAGTGACTGAATTTTGACAGTAATGCAAAGTGTGCTACTTACAGAGGTGACCCATAAAAGGTTGAATGCAATCCTCCATGTTTTTTTCCCTTCAGAACAAATTCAGAATACTCAAATTACCTGATTTGATGACTTATATTAGTCAAGAGTTTTTACATAAGGCACTGGAACATGATATATAAAATAAGAACTGCCAAATTAGACTTCATCAAAATTGAAAACTTGTGTTCTATGAAAGAACTGAGAGAATGAAGAGATCAATCACAGAGCCAGAGAAACTATTTTAAAATCAGATTTCTGACAAAGTTTATAACTAGAATGCAAAAACTTTTCTAAAAGTCAAACAATGAAAGAAAACCCAGTATTACAAAGCAGAAGATTTGAACAGACACTGCATCAAAGAAGATATTTTGATGGTGTGAAAGCATAGGAAGAGATATTCAAGAAAGCTAATCATTAGGGAAATGTAACCTATAGTCACATAAGATACAGGTATATACTTATTAAGATTGCTACAATGAAAAAAATTACCATATCAAGTGATGGAGAGGATGTGGGGCAACTGGAACTCACATTTTGCTGGTACAAATGTAAAATGATACAACTGCTTTGGAAAAGAGTTTGGCAGCTTCTTGTAAAGTTAAACTTACACTTGACATATGATCCAATAATCCACCTCCTAGATATTTGGCTTAGAGAAATGAAAATGCATAATCACACAAAAGTATGTTTCTGAATGGATATCATCTTTTTGTTAATCAGTGAAACTGAAATCAAACACTATTTCTGTTGTTGAATAAACAAACTTTGATACATCAATGCAATGAAATTTTACTTGGCAATAATAGGAATAAATTTTTGATTCATGCAATAATACAGATATATCTCAAATACATTTTGCTAAGTGAAAGAAGTTAAACACTCAAATACATTGAACAGCAGAGGAAATTCTACAATGATAACCACTTCTAAAATAAAAACAAAAATAGTATTTTCAAGTTCCTGAGTTTATGAACCTCTGTATTCTGCTACATCATACAAAATAACAGGAATATTTTTAAAAAAGAACATTTCTGTATATTTTTATTTTTAATGCTCAAAGTATTTTAAATAACTCTCATCAAAATAGTAAAAGGTAAGTTAGAAAATTAGAGAATAATTAGATAATGGGGTAGTTCATATGTATTTGGTTAGGGAATTAAACTTTTATTTGTGGCCCAACCACAAAATTGCAAGTTTGACATGTATTATTGGTATTAATAGCAATACTTCTACTTGTTTTTAATTATTATTGCAACTGCACAGTTATATATTTCACTGAACATTATAGTTGATTACATATCAAACTTTAATATTCAGATGATACTCTGGTGACAGTCTAAATATAAATACTAACATTAAAAAGAAGTAACAAAAAAAAATAAAAAAAAATAAAAAGAAGTAACAAGATCTAAAAGAATAGGTTAAAAAAAAAAAAAAAGAATAGGCAAACTTTGTTAGTAAAATGCTCTCTGGCATACATTTGTCTTTCTTTTCCTAAAACAAATATATATGCATTTCAAACCTATTTCTCAGAAAAATAATTTGTATCAACTTCATGCATAATTCAACAAGGTAAATTCTGACATTTTAAAACTCTTTCTGTAGGTGTTAAAAATGTTTTCAAGAAATAATGTTACCAGATACAGGAAGAACACAGTCATCACTTACTATTAGAAACTCTGCATGTTCCACATTCCCCCACAGCATGAGATATAAACACAGGAAATGACAATCATATATTTTGCAATTTCTAGATTTGCTATTCTTATTCAGATGTGCTAACAGTTATAGATTTTTTCATTCTTTAATAATAGTAAATTAGAAAATATGAAAAAAAAATTTTAACTTAGTCTTTCTGTACTACTCATTAGATTTAAGAGAAAGAAGAGAGTAAGAGAAGAGAGGAGAGAATAACTGAGAGGATTTGAGGAAAGAAGAAAGAAAAAGAAAGAAACCTAAATGAAAACTTTAACATCCAACTCTAAGATGAATTTTGATTTAACCTACTAACATCTTGATTGAAACTAAAATGCCCATCACAAATATGAATGTCTTTTGCTCCCAACAATTTACAGCACTTTATGGCCTATTTCATTGCATCATAAATGTCATAATGACCAAATGTTCCATGAAATGTCATAAAATGACATGAATTACAGCTATCATCTAGTCTGTGTCTGAAAAGAATGAGATACTGGCTCCTGCTCAGGTAACATTGTGCTTTTTGTGCTTGAAATCTCTGTGTACTGTGACACTGAATTAATTAATCTTATCATCCAAATGTGCTGTTGTCCTCTCTAAAACAGTACTTTCTTAGTCTGAAGAGTATGTACATGTACATAACTGATTTAAGCATCTTTCAACTGTAATGCTGTTATTTCTTTAAATATCAGCTATTTAAATATTCTTAAAAAATCTCATCTTAACAAAGCTCTCTGGCATGACAATACTTTACAACTAAGGTTTCATTTTCAACATTAGGATGTTTGCTGCTCTGGGAGTTATTAACGTGCATGAGATTTTATCATACTGTTCAAATTCCATAATGAATGCCATGTTCTTTGGCTACCCCATTCTCCCATTATTGTGTGCATGCCAGAATGCAATTTAATAGTTTCCTAAATGTGAGTAAGGAAAAGGAGAAAAGACCATAATGACGCTATTCACACACTTGTGCTGCTTGTACCTGTATTACTAAACCTATTTTTCACAACTTGTTTTTACTATTCAGCTTTGATCCAGCTGGAAATTTAGCTTGCTAGCTATAAAGCAGTTTTTGAAATGTTAATTTTCAATTTATATCAATATTTCTTCTCTTTTTTCTTAATCCAAATAGAGAAATGATATAACTCTTAGACTGTACCTGAGTACATTTTAATGTACCTATTTATTCAACAAGTACTTACTGAACCCCTTCTGAATCTGGGTACTGCCACTTAGAGGAAGAAATAAACACAGCAATTGTTGTTTCTACCTTTATGACACTTACTTATCCAGGAGCTGGATGTACAAATATGTAATTGTACATCCAGTTCTAAGGGTTTAACTTTGGTAAGCTAAGGCATCGTCTATAGAATGCCATTACCTAGATCCATAGAGGAATAAAAATTGAAACACTTGAACCAGTATTTTCAGTTCTGCAATCTATTTCTTTTCCTTCTTAGTGAATTTTCCCTGCACTTTTCCATTGAGTGGATTATAAGCAAACAATGCAATCCCTCCTTCTTTGTAGGGGTGCATATTTGTGGACAACCAAGGTAACTGTAATAGTGGACACTTTACTATTCTTGATTTTCCAGTCTCATTCAGTATATTCCTGCTGCTAACAGGAAGTAGTGAGTAACTGAATATCCTGAGTAGTAATGAACACCCTGGGCCTCTGGATCTATCTAGTTCTCTCTCCTCCTCTTACCTTCCTTAACAAAACATTTGTGTCTTAGTTCTTTCAACACCCAATTAGTTCTTTACCAAGTGGTAATTGCCAATCCCTACCCTGACATATAATAGTCATTCAGTAAATGACACAACCCTGGAAATAAGCTACAGAGACTTTAAAAAATATCTGCAGAAGCATGGTTCATTCCATTTGGCATGATATTTTTACCTTGTGTTTTCCTTAAATAATTACTTCTGTGTAGAAAGAAGCTAAAACAAAGTTTTAAAATTTTTGTCAGGGTTAGACAAAAGAGCCATAAAACAATGGAATTTGTCATATTGGAGGCTTATGTGATTGGACAATGAATGTTAAGGCAAATATGCTTATTATAATGCCCCAAGAGAAAATCCTAAATGCCAGCTCAGAAACAATAGTCAGAGTTTACATGAGGCAATTTACATATTCCAAGGGAGGAAATCACTGCAATGCTTGGGGCACTTCACAATGTGGAAAAATACAGTGAGAAAAGCTGTGAGCCTAATGTTTCAATCATACTAGGTATATATGGGAATAATTTCCTTGACTTCAATTTTTCTAAAGTGGCTCTTAATTAACAAAGAAAAAATTGGGAGGAAAATGTCTGCTTAAGGTTTTGTAAAGTTCTAAAACTTGCATCTGTGTCCTTTGTGTAAAATCTGCCTGTTGTTTCAATACAATTTATAATTTTTTCAAGGAATTTATTTTTCAGTTTGGCATATCATGAAAAATCTCTGCATTTAGAAAAACTATGCAGACAAAGTTTGAACTACCTGTGGTTTCTAATAATTCCAGTTGCAAGAACTTCTGACTCAGGAAAAAAATAAAATCTGTAGGAACATTTAATTACTTGGAAGAGAGGTGTTGGATAATGACAAATGAGATATTTGGCCTTGCATGACTAAGTCAGTGAGGAACATTACAATATATTACTTTAAGTTTGCACAGGCAATCATATTTCCTATATGGTTTGCTAGGTTCCAATTTACCTTTTAAATTTTCCATCTAATTTGGTCTCTTAATTTCATTGTTTTATATTGGTATATTTCTGGTGATCTTTAAAAAGAAAGCTTAAATGTATTTAGAGTAAGTTTTACTTTGTGAGTGATGTTATGCCAGGCATATTAAAAGACATACTATGCCATGAAAGAGTTTAAGCAGTCTATAATGAGGAAAAACTTGGTCCATTTATAGAAGAAAAATGTATAGTAGAATACAGTAGGGAGATGTTTTGAATATTAAGTATTTTTCTCATGATTTCATTTTTAAGGGTACACTGAAAAATCTCAATTGTTAATAATAGCAGAAAAAGAAAAACATTGAGGGTTGATTTGCAAAACATGAGTAAGAAAAATATGTGCATTCATTACAGTCCCACTCTTGTTCAGTTCCTTTGTTTTTGAAAGAACAGAACACTGGTAGAAATTTTCAGGCCTTTGAAAACATTTTACACCTTTTCACATGTGAACATTTGGTGCACATCTTTTCTATCTTAATGTTTCCTCTTAAACTCTATCATTTCTGAAAAGACAAATTTAACACTTTAATATTTACTGTATGGCTACAAGGTTCAAGACTTGAATATTCTGTGAAAGTCAAGATTTGTGGGGATGAGTGAAAGTCGAATTGAAGAGTTCTTCAGAAAACCACAGAATTTGACATTGAACAAAATAGTTTATATGATACATTATAGCTGCTTTTTGTTAAGTCTTTAGGTTAAAGTGTCTGCCTGCAATGCGGGAGATCTGGGTTCGATCCCTGGGTCAGGAAGATCCCCTGGAGAAGGAACTGTCAACCCACTCCAGTACTCTTGCCTGGAGAATCCCATGGACAGAGGAGCCTGGTGGGCTACAGACGGGGTCACAAAGAGTCGGACACGACTGAGCGACTATACTTTCTTTCTTTCTTTCAGAAAACCACAGAATTTGACATTGAACAAAATACTGTTTATATGATACATTACAGCTGCTTTTTGTTAAATCTTTGCATGAAATACTGTTAGGTTCCTCTAGTCCTCATGACTTTCAGCAGGCTAGTGACTTGTTGCTTTGCCATGATGACTAAACGAGTCAACTGTTGACTGCCTGTAGAGTTTTGTATGCTAACTTATTGTTAAATGGACAATGCTTCTCTTTTCTCTAAATTACACAGAATTATATTGCAGAATAAAAGTAATAAATATGCAACTTAGCTGAACTAGAAACATAAATATTCCATAACGTTTGAAGGAATGGCATTCAGCTAACAATACTGTTATAAGAGAATTATTTCCTGTATGTTGATTTTATCTTAAAGTGAAGGGATCAATCGTTGTTTCAGAGAAATTATTTAAAGAAAGCCTTTTCTTTCATCATTTGTTCTTGGTCAGATCCAGAGATTTCTTCAACTGAATTGCTTTATTCATTCACTGAATCTAAATTCAGAGTATCTGTTATGTGGCAAAGTCTATGCCAAATATTAAATGTACAGAGATGCAGANGGTAAGCTAAGGCATCGTCTATAGAATGCCATTACCTAGATCCATAGAGGAATAAAAATTGAAACACTTGAACCAGTATTTTCAGTTCTGCAATCTATTTCTTTTCCTTCTTAGTGAATTTTCCCTGCACTTTTCCATTGAGTGGATTATAAGCAAACAATGCAATCCCTCCTTCTTTGTAGGGGTGCATATTTGTGGACAACCAAGGTAACTGTAATAGTGGACACTTTACTATTCTTGATTTTCCAGTCTCATTCAGTATATTCCTGCTGCTAACAGGAAGTAGTGAGTAACTGAATATCCTGAGTAGTAATGAACACCCTGGGCCTCTGGATCTATCTAGTTCTCTCTCCTCCTCTTACCTTCCTTAACAAAACATTTGTGTCTTAGTTCTTTCAACACCCAATTAGTTCTTTACCAAGTGGTAATTGCCAATCCCTACCCTGACATATAATAGTCATTCAGTAAATGACACAACCCTGGAAATAAGCTACAGAGACTTTAAAAAATATCTGCAGAAGCATGGTTCATTCCATTTGGCATGATATTTTTACCTTGTGTTTTCCTTAAATAATTACTTCTGTGTAGAAAGAAGCTAAAACAAAGTTTTAAAATTTTTGTCAGGGTTAGACAAAAGAGCCATAAAACAATGGAATTTGTCATATTGGAGGCTTATGTGATTGGACAATGAATGTTAAGGCAAATATGCTTATTATAATGCCCCAAGA
This sequence comes from Raphicerus campestris, assembly GCA_006410735.1. NCBI lineage: Eukaryota > Metazoa > Chordata > Mammalia > Artiodactyla > Bovidae > Raphicerus > Raphicerus campestris. The sequence goes on from SJYW01043757.1 coordinate 79,947, forward strand.
GAAAATCCTAAATGCCAGCTCAGAAACAATAGTCAGAGTTTACATGAGGCAATTTACATATTCCAAGGGAGGAAATCACTGCAATGCTTGGGGCACTTCACAATGTGGAAAAATACAGTGAGAAAAGCTGTGAGCCTAATGTTTCAATCATACTAGGTATATATGGGAATAATTTCCTTGACTTCAATTTTTCTAAAGTGGCTCTTAATTAACAAAGAAAAAATTGGGAGGAAAATGTCTGCTTAAGGTTTTGTAAAGTTCTAAAACTTGCATCTGTGTCCTTTGTGTAAAATCTGCCTGTTGTTTCAATACAATTTATAATTTTTTCAAGGAATTTATTTTTCAGTTTGGCATATCATGAAAAATCTCTGCATTTAGAAAAACTATGCAGACAAAGTTTGAACTACCTGTGGTTTCTAATAATTCCAGTTGCAAGAACTTCTGACTCAGGAAAAAAATAAAATCTGTAGGAACATTTAATTACTTGGAAGAGAGGTGTTGGATAATGACAAATGAGATATTTGGCCTTGCATGACTAAGTCAGTGAGGAACATTACAATATATTACTTTAAGTTTGCACAGGCAATCATATTTCCTATATGGTTTGCTAGGTTCCAATTTACCTTTTAAATTTTCCATCTAATTTGGTCTCTTAATTTCATTGTTTTATATTGGTATATTTCTGGTGATCTTTAAAAAGAAAGCTTAAATGTATTTAGAGTAAGTTTTACTTTGTGAGTGATGTTATGCCAGGCATATTAAAAGACATACTATGCCATGAAAGAGTTTAAGCAGTCTATAATGAGGAAAAGCTTGGTCCATTTATAGAAGAAAAATGTATAGTAGAATACAGTAGGGAGATGTTTTGAATATTAAGTATTTTTCTCATGATTTCATTTTTAAGGGTACACTGAAAAATCTCAATTGTTAATAATAGCAGAAAAAGAAAAACATTGAGGGTTGATTTGCAAAACATGAGTAAGAAAAATATGTGCATTCATTACAGTCCCACTCTTGTTCAGTTCCTTTGTTTTTGAAAGAACAGAACACAGGTAGAAATTTTCAGGCCTTTGAAACATTTTACACCTTTTCACATGTGAACATTTGGTGCACATCTTTTCTATCTTAATGTTTCCTCTTAAACTCTATCATTTCTGAAAAGACAAATTTAACACTTTAATATTTACTGTATGGCTACAAGGTTCAAGACTTGAATATTCTGTGAAAGTCAAGATTTGTGGGGATGAGTGAAAGTCGAATTGAAGAGTTCTTCAGAAAACCACAGAATTTGACATTGAACAAAATAGTTTATATGATACATTATAGCTGCTTTTTGTTAAGTCTTTAGGTTAAAGTGTCTGCCTGCAATGCGGGAGATCTGGGTTCGATCCCTCGGTCAGGAAGATCCCCTGGAGAAGGAACTGTCAACCCACTCCAGTACTCTTGCCTGGAGAATCCCATGGACAGAGGAGCCTGGTGGGCTACAGACGGGGTCACAAAGAGTCGGACACGACTGAGCGACTATACTTTCTTTCTTTCTTTCAGAAAACCACAGAATTTGACATTGAACAAAATACTGTTTATATGATACATTACAGCTGCTTTTTGTTAAATCTTTGCATGAAATACTGTTAGGTTCCTCTAGTCCTCATGACTTTCAGCAGGCTAGTGACTTGTTGCTTTGCCATGATGACTAAACGAGTCAACTGTTGACTGCCTGTAGAGTTTTGTATGCTAACTTATTGTTAAATGGACAATGCTTCTCTTTTCTCTAAATTACACAGAATTATATTGCAGAATAAAAGTAATAAATATGCAACTTAGCTGAACTAGAAACATAAATATTCCATAACGTTTGAAGGAATGGCATTTAGCTAACAATACTGTTATAAGAGAATTATTTCCTGTATGTTGATTTTATCTTAAAGTGAAGGGATCAATCGTNTGTATGCTAACTTATTGTTAAATGGACAATGCTTCTCTTTTCTCTAAATTACACAGAATTATATTGCAGAATAGAAGTAATAAATATGCAACTTAGCTGAACTAGAAACATAAATATTCCATAACGTTTGAAGGAATGGCATTCAGCTAACAATACTGTTATAAGAGAATTATTTCCTGTATGTTGATTTTATCTTAAAGTGAAGGGATCAATCGTTGTTTCAGAGAAATTATTTAAAGAAAGCCTTTTCTTTCATCATTTGTTCTTGGTCAGATCCAGAGATTTCTTCAACTGAATTGCTTTATTCATTCACTGAATCTAAATTCAGAGTATCTGTTATGTGGCAAAGTCTATGCCAAATATTAAATGTACAGAGATGCAGAACCTTGTCTCTAAGCTGAAAGAACTTACAGGTTGAGGGAAGCTTGGCTAAGAATCAATTAAGTGCAACATGAAAACTAAATTTCACCAACACTTCAAGGAAGCTATAATTCTTATTTAAAATTTCCCAGATTTTCCAACTAATTTTATAAGTTGAGTAANGCAAGAAGACTGGAGTGGGTTGCCAGGCCCTCCTCCAGAGGATCTTCCCAACCCAGGGATGGAACCCAGGTCTCCTGCATTGCAGGCGGATTCTTCACCATTTGAGCCACCCTCATATAATATAAGACTGTACAATAAATGCAAAATGTAACACATCTTCGCCGAAAATGCAAACGGTGGAGATTCATTACGAGTACCAGACATGAATGGAATCAGCCCCAATCTACAGCGTGTCACTGTGTAAAGGGAAAAAAAAAAAAAAAAACAAAAAACACCTCAAAAGGTAGTCTTATTGTTAGGGGAAGCACACTGATTGAAATTGCCCACCCTGGCCAGGCACCACAGTAACAGTTTGCATGAGTTCTTTTAGGACGACAGGCAGTCCTGGTAAGGAACAAGGAACTAAGTCTCCACCAACCAGAAGAGTTCAGAAAGGTCAAAAGGAGACAACCTGTCTGACCACTTACCAGAATCCTCTCTGGCATCCATCTTGGCTGAGCAAGGTGTGCACCACCAGAAAGGACTCCGAGTCAGAATGATTGGCTAAGGACAACCCGGAGACCAATCCCATCACCATAAAACCAGAGACTGCAAGCCATGTGACAGAGCTGTTCTCCTGGGTTCCCTTACTCTACTGCTCTCCACTTGGGTGCCCTTTCCCAATAAAATCTGTTGCTTTGTCAGCAGATGTGTCTCCTCGGACAATTCTGAGTGTTAGACAAGAGCCCAGTTTTGGGCCCTGGAAAGGGTTCNCAGAAAGGACTCCGAGTCAGAATGATTGGCTAAGGACAACCCGGAGACCAATCCCATCACCATAAAACCAGAGACTGAAAGCCATGTGACAGAGCTGTTCTCCTGGGTTCCCTTACCCTACTGCTCTCCACTTGGGTGCCCTTCCCAATAAAATCCGTTGCTTTGTCAGCAGATGTGTCTCCTCGGACAATTCTGAGTGTTAGACAAGAGCCCAGTTCTGGGCCCTGGAAAGGGTCCCCTTTCCTGCAACATTATGACTTCAAAGATTAGTTGATGTCAGGAAATCTATTTATGTAATTTATTCCAATAATAAGGTTAAAGGAAATAAAATATTATTGATACCTTGATAGGTAACCAATATCGTATTTTGCATTACTGGAACATAACTTCATTTTTTTCTGAATACCTGTCAGAAAGCTATGGCAAAGACTTATCTTCAAATACATTTATGACTATTTTTACATCTCCTTTCAGTGTTGAACTAAATATTTGCCTAAAATTAAATGAATATGACTGACAACTTAACACCTTACAAAGTTGGTGATATTTAAATTTCTTTCCTTAATGATGCATTATGTGTTCTGGTTTTTTTTTTTTTTTTTTTTTTTGCATTATGTGTTCTTAATCCTTGGATCTTTGGATTTATCTTAAGCTGCTTTATGGTTATTTATAATTGCCTTGTATTATTTACCCACAACCACCCCCAAAATTCTCAAGTAAAACGTCTGCATTCCAAATATTAAATAATTTGACTGATATTTGGAATGTATTTTCCTGTAGAAAACGGTCTAGATAATTATCAGTTCAGTTCAGTCACTCAGTCGTGTCCAACTCTTTGTGACCCTATGAATCACAGCACACCAGGCCTCCCTGTCCATCACCAACTCCCAGAGTTCACTCAGATTCATGTCCATCAGTCAATGATGCCATCCAGCCATCGCATCCTCTGTCATCCCCTTCTCCTCCTGCCACCAATCCCTCCCAGNAGTGTCCTCAGCAACTGACTTCTTTGTTCCCTGAGGAAACCAGGACCTTTTTTGCTTCAGGACTTTATATATGGTTTTCCTTCTAACTGAATATTTTCTCCACATCTCTTCATACTGTTCTTTGGTCTCAACTTCAATGTCCTCCTCAGGGAGGACACTGCTGAGGGAGTCTCAACCCTCCCACAAAGCTGTCAAGCATGTAACTCTCTCGTCCATAATTTCTTTACTTCTTCTCCTTATTAGAATATAAGCACCAGAATTACCAAACTCTTTTCTATCTGGTTTTGTGCAATACTGGCAACATCTAGCATAGGTGCTTGTAATAAATATTTGTTGAATAATGAATGATATACAGAAGTAAAGATATACTTGCTGAAGTCAATTAAATTTTTACAAAAAGTAGAAAAGTCATTTTAGCCATTTTAAACTCTAAAGATTTTCAAATAAAATACACTCCAAAAAATAGTCAAATAAAGATAGTTAATTTTTTTTTGTTGTAACAGTGATTTAAAGATATGTCTTACTTTTCCATAAAATGTTACAGAAAAACCCAACAAACTTTTTGGTCAACCCAAACTTTTAGACCAGCACCAGAGTAACATTTGAATATTAAAGCTTGACATGTTACAAAAATGCAATCAGCCACNTTGTAACAGTGATTTAAAGATATGTCTTACTTTTCCATAAAATGTTACAGAAAAACCCAACAAACTTTTTGGTCAACCCAAACTCTTAGACCAGCACCAGAGTAACATTTGAATATTAAAGCTTGACATGTTACAAAAATGCAATCAGCCACAATATTCAATGAAATTTATAATGCAATAATATATGAAGATAAGTAGGAGAATTGCTATTAATACCAGTAATACAACATTCTAAACTTATAATTTTGTGGTTGGGTCACAAATAAACAGTTAATTTCCTTACCAAATACACATAAACTACCCTCTATCCAATTATTATCTTATTTTCTAACTCACTTTTTACCATTGTAATGAGTGTTATTTGAAATACTTTGAGTATTAAAAAGAAAAACATAAGAAATATTCTTTTAAAAATAAATTCCCAATTCTATTTTGTATGATGTAGAAGAATATAGTGGTCTGTAAACTCAGGAACTTGAAAATACTATTTTTTATTTTTTAAAAAGTTATTATAACATTACAGTAGAATTACTAATGTAATTACAACAATTACATTATTGTTCAATGTATTTGAGTGTTTAACTTTTTTCACTTAGCAAAATATGTTTAAGATATATCCATATTACTGCATGAATCAAAATTCTATTACTCTTATTGCTAAGTAAAATTCCATTGTATCAGTTTGTTTATTCAACAACTGAAATACAAATTTCTTGATTCAGTTTTGGTGATTAACAGTAAAGTTGACATCCATTTAGAAACAGATTTTGGTGTGATAACACATTTTCATTTCTCTAGGCCAAATAACATCAGAGGAGGTGCATTACTGGATCATATGTCAAGAGGACGTTTAACTTTACAAGAAGCTGCCAGTTTTCCAAAACAAAAGTTGTATCACTTTACATTTCTGCCACCAAAATATGAGATATTTCTCAATACCTGGGAAAATTCTCACAACATACAGTATAGCTAAACACAAAGAGTAGTACACAAATTCTACATACTCTATGAACTCAATTTTTTTTCGAGAGAAAGATTGTTTAGAAATCTAACCAATTATTAAAGTAGTCATTTCTAGGGGCTGTTTGGAGTATGAGTATTTTAATTTTATATAATCTGCTTTTATGTTTTTTCATGTTACTTCTACTGTAAATTATTTTTAATAAGAAAATTTTCTAAAACAACTACATACTAGAGCTAATCAATGAATATAGTAAAGTTGCAGGATATAAAATCAACACTCAGAAATCCCTTGCATTCCTATACACTAATAATGAGAAAGTAGAAAAAGAAGTTAAGGAAACAATTCCATTCACCATTGCAATGAAAAGAATAAAATACTTAGGAATATACCTACCTAAAGAAACTAAAGACATATATTGAAAACTATAAAACACTGATGAAAGAAATCAAAGAGGACACTAATAGATAGAAAAATATACCATGTTCATGGATTGGAAGAGTCAATATAGTGAAAATGAGTATACTACCCAAAGCAATCTACAGATTCAATGCAATCCCCATCAAGCTACCAGCAGTATTTTTCACAGAACTAGAACAAATAATCTCAAGATTTGTATGGAAATACAAAAAACCTCGAATAGCAAAAGCAATCTTGAGAAAGAAGAATGGAACTGGAGGAATCAACTTGCCTGACTTCAGGCTCTACTACAAAGCCACAGTCATTAAGACAGTATGGTACTGGCACAAAGACAGAAATATAGATCAATGGAACAAAATAGAAAGCCCTGAGATAAATCCACACACTTATGGACACCTTATCTTCGACAAAGGAGGCAAGAACATACAATGGAGTAAAGACAGTCTCTTTAACAGGTGGTGCTGGGAAAACTGGTCAACCACTTGTAAAAGAATGAAACTAGATCACTTTCTAACTCCACACACAAAAATAAACTCAAAATGGATTAAAGATCTAAACGTAAGACCAGAAACTATAAAACTCCTTGAGGAGAACATAGGCAAAACACTCTCCGACATACATCACAGCAGGATCCTCTATGATCCACCTCCCAGTATACTGGAAATAAAAGCGAAAATAAACAAATGGGATCTAATTAAAATTAAAAGCTTCTGCACAACAAAGGAAACTATAAGTAAGGTGAAAAGACAGCCTTCTGAATGGGAGAAAACAATAGCAAATGAAGCAACTGACAAACAACTGATCTCAAAAATTTACAAGCAACTTATGCAGCTCAACTCCAGAAAAATAAACGATCCAATCAAAAAATGGGCCAAAGATCTAAACAGGCATTTCTCCAAAGAAGACATACAGATGGCTAACAAACACATGAAAAGATGCTCAACATCACTCATTATCAGAGAAATGCAAATCAAGACCACAATGAGGTACCACTTCACACCAGTCAGAATGGCTGCGATCCAAAAGTCTACAAGCAATAAGTGCTGGAGAGGATGTGGAGAAAAGGGAACCCTCTTACACTGTTGGTGGGAATGCAAACTAGTACAGCCACTATGGAGGGCAGTGTGGAGATTCCTTAAAAAATTGCAAATAGAACTGCCCTATGACCCAGCAATCCCACTGCTGGGCATACACACCGAGGAAACCCGAATTGAAAGAGACACATGTACCCCAATGTTCATTGCAGCATTATTTATAATTGCCAGGACATGGAAACAACCCAGATGTCCATCAACAGATGATTGGATAAGAAAGCTGTGGTACATATACACAATGGAGTATTACTCAGCCCTTAAAAAGAATAAGTTTGACTCAGTTCTAATGAGATGGATGAAACTGGAGCCGATTATACAGAGTGAAGTAAGCCAGAAAGAAAAACACCAATACAGTATACTGACCATATATATGGAATTTAGAAAGATAGTAATGATGACTCTGTATTGTGAGACAACAAAAGAGACACAGAGGTATAGAACGGACTTTAGGCCTCTGAGGGAGAGGGAGAGGGAGAGGGTGGGATGATTTGGGAGAATGACATTGAAACATGTATGCTATCATATAAGAAATGAAGCACCACTCCATATTCAATACAGGATATAGGATGCTTGAGGCTGGCGCACGGGATGATCCAGAGAGATGATATAGGGTGGGAGGTGGGAGGGGGCTTTGGCATTGGGAGATCGTGTACACCTGTGGCTGATTCATGTCAATGTATGGCAAAACCAATACAGTATTGTAATGTAGAATAAAGTATTAAAAAAATAAAAAAATAAAGTAAAAAAAAATAAAACAACTACATAAAGTTTCTCTTGAGACATTTTAATAGTTGAAAATCAATGAACAGTTCTTTTTACAATGAAAGAGTGATATGAATCAGCTGTGTTAATTAAACCTCCAGGATAGGAATAAATGGAGGAACAATGGTTAAATAAAGTTTGGACAATAATCTGAAGGATGTGTTTTAAGCAGTGGGTGGTGCCTGTGTAAAATAACACCCTGCCAAGAGGAGCAGTAGAGCGTTCCCTGGTGCCACTTCAGGAGAACAGAAAGAACACTTAACATGAGAGACCCCTGAGGACTATTTTTATATTAATGGCTAAACTCACTACTGATGTCAGGTAGGACTTTGGCCAGGACTCTGCTAAATCTCAGGTGCTTGATGCAGCTCCCTTTAGACAACAGGTTTTCTGGAGCGTGTATAGGCCAAGTTCACAGAATTTGATGGTAAGTGCTTTTTTTGTTGTTGTTAGATTTGTCAATTCCAGAGATTTAATCCCACAGGTTAGTTCAAAATTATTTCTGAGCCTTCATATTTGCTAATTTTCAAAAACATATAGCACAAAGGAAGGAAAAAGTCCTTCTTTTTATAGCCCATTCATTCTTACACTTTTTTTCTCTGCTCTATCCCTGTTCTATTAACACAAAGACTCCTTCTATTTTATATAGCTGTAAAAACCAGCAGGCTTCTCTCTTAATCTGTGCTGTCTAGGTTGTTTGCCTGAGGGCCTAGGTCATTAGTAATAAAGGTCATTAGTTGATGTTTCCAACATCCATAGACTGTCAGATGATCCTTTCCTTTAATCTCCCCATGATTAGAAACAGGCCCAAGCTTGTGCTATTTAGTAATTTAATTTTCTTGTTGTAGGAAAAGTAAAAGGTTACCTCTTGGAAACAAAAGCTTTTTAAAACTAATAGCTGCTTCACAGTAGACATGAAGGAATAACAGACTATATATAAAGATACTCAAAGCAGAAACAAGAGAGAATGGAAGGAATTGGTATCTGCTGCACCCTAGGTTTCTTCAAGGAGCTGAATTAAACTGAGCCATAGGCAGCCTCAACTTGCTTGCCCTCATTACCTTACATCTAAGGGCATTGTCTGATTTCCAGCATTCTAATTGAAAAGACACTTTGTAGTAAAAAGCTCTGTTTGAGTCACTTTGAAATCATGATCCTTGAGTTTTCTTTCTGACAAATGTTTCTTGGACATCACTAAGCTTATTAAACAGTTCTGTGTTTGGAGGCTTCTGATGTTGGAGCAGGCATAATCCAGACACCTTCCTATAAAAAAAAAAAAATAGCAGTCAATTCCCTGTAGATTCTTTGGAAAGGAGCTGTGTGCTACTTTCCCTCCCTTGACCTGTATCTTTGGAAGTTCAATGCCATGTACACAGGAAATACCCGGTAAACAACTGCAGTGGCAGATCATGATTATGTAATTATTATTAGTAATAGAACAAATTGCTTTTTGTTCTGCAGTCTCCTTCATCTTATTTCCTCCATGCCCTCAAAGGAAGAATGGGAACTTGCAAAGCATCAGAAAATTTTTAAATGAAAAGTAGTTCTATTTGAGTGAAATTTAAATAATCTTTCGGGAGTTGAAGTATTTATGAAGTCTGAACACCTAATAAAATTGTTCATAGTTCATTGTTGAATGTTGAAAAATAAGATTAATGAATGTAATTATAGGTTTGTCTCTCTATTTCAACACTTTATTCAACATTATGTTATAGAATGAATACTGCCATATAATAATTCTCCTAGGAAAGTGATTTTTAAAGAAAGGTCTTTGTTTTCATTGTTATTTTTCAGAACAGAAAAATCATTTGTTTTATTTTTTTTTAATTCCTGGAGACAGACAATACATGAGCCAGTTAAAAAGAAACTGGCAGACATACAGGATTTAAAGCTCAAACTGGTAAAAAGCATAATCAATTGCATCACATGTGGCAAACTTCGGTTATATACTGATTATTTATCTCAGCTGAATTAGCCACTCCTGGAAACTGGCTTCTGCTCTCCATAGTTGTGCTGAAGTCCATGGGGTGGCAAAAAGTCGGACACGAGTGACTGAACTGACTGGCTGACACTGCATTGTCAGCATCCCTTTGAACATTTAGGGCCTCATTAATGCAAAAGTGATGCAAAGAATTCTGTAGTCACCTGCTTATTGATACATATCATCTTTTATTTTAATCTATTAATTAAGGGATCTATTAATTAAAGGGATTTGTGATTTAAATTAAAGGGATTTGTGGAAAAATAAAGAGAAAAAAAGAACTCTGAGTGGTTGCAGTGAAGAAAGAAAGTACTGGGGCACTGAGGAAATATTGCTGGGAGATCAACCAATAGGATGGTACTTGTGTCCAGACCAATGATCATTCATAGATCTGATCATTCATTTAACTCATGCACTGGATTCCTAGTACATGCCTTCCACTGTGCTGGTACAGGCCTTAACACCAAGCACCATAGCATTTAATGGGACAAGATTTAAACATGAAGGAGGGAATGTCAAAGAAAGTGATATGGGCACTGTGATGAGGAGAGACATTTGTGAGGCCCCTAACCAAATTGGTGCTGAGGTGGTGGAAAAAGAAACAAGCTTCATAAAGAATTAAAACTTAAAATGAATCTTGGAATCCTAAGTGAAACATTTAAGTACAGGGTTCATTACGTAAGGAAAAAGATTTAACTTTGGTTCCAGTCTAAAATGTTGGCAGATGCTAGACTGTGATTTCTGAAGGTCACAGACTAGAGAAGATAATTTTCTATAAGCCTAGCGTAGCCATGGAAATCAACCTTTAATATTCATTGGAAGAACTGATGCTGAAACTCCAATACTTTAGTCACCTGATGCAAAGAGTCGACTCATTGGAAAAGACCCTATTGCTGGGAAAGATTGATAGCAGGAGAAGGGGGTGACAGAGGATGAGATGGCAGAGGATGAGATGGCTGGATGGCATCACTGACTCAATGGACATGAGTATGAGCAAACTCCGGGAGATAATGAAGGACAGTGAAGCTTGGCGTGCTGCAGTCCATGGGGTCACGAAGAGCCAGACACAACTTAGTGACTGAAGAATAACAACCAGAAGGGCAGCTGGAGTGAAAAGCTGAAACCCATTTCACTTTGCTACTGCTTCTAATCAGCAGCCACTTTTAAGTCGTGAATGATACTTTGCTATTCACAGACAGAACAAAACAGCTCTATTCTTCTGCATTGGCGTAGGGTATATTGGCTCTTCACTTGTTTTGGATACCTTGATAGGTGACTGAACTATATAATGGTAATCACAGACCAGTTGAATATGACTCCCCTGTCTGACAAAAGGTTGGGAAACTATGAAATAGATACCTTTATCAAAGAGATGCCACTGTAACCAAATTATTCATTATACATTTAAAATTAGAAATTTTCTCTAAGTAGAACTTCTAGCTATAGAGATTCCATTATTTTTGGCATTATGTTTAAAATTTGATGAACAACATAATTAAAGAAGTAAATCAAATGTATTTTTATTGTATGCCTGAGAATCACTGAATATAATGGTCTTGGAAACAATAATTTAAAAAACAAATTGTGCCACTTATGCTTTATGAATTACTGTTTTATGCATGTACTAAAAAAACTGAAGACAGAACCAACCTTTATAGGCTTAAAGGTAATTTGGGAAATGAAGCATTAAGACACAAGCTAACTTGATACCTATAGTCAATAAGAATTGGCCACTGTGTTTAATGCAAATGATAATAAGTGTAAGTGCACAAAAACCCTTTCTTATACTGGTGAATATAGAAAATGGACATGCTTGGCTCAGAGGTTAAAGCATCTGCCTCCAATGTGGGAGACCTGGGTTTGATCCCTGGGTCGGGAAGATCCCCTGGAGAAGGAAATGGCAATCCACTCCAGTATTCTTGCCTGGAGAATCCCATGGACAGAGAAGCCTAGTAGGTTACAGTCCACGGGGTTGCAAAGAGTCGGACACGACTGAGCGACCTTACCTTACCCTATAANCATGGAAATCAACCTTTAATATTCATTGGAAGAACTGATGCTGAAACTCCAATACTTTAGTCACCTGATGCAAAGAGTCGACTCATTGGAAAAGACCCTATTGCTGGGAAAGATTGATAGCAGGAGAAGGGGGTAACAGAGGATGAGATGGCAGAGGATGAGATGGCTGGATGGCATCACTGACTCAATGGACATGAGTATGAGCAAACTCCGGGAGATAATGAAGGACAGTGAAGCTTGGCGTGCTGCAGTCCATGGGGTCACGAAGAGCCAGACACAACTTAGTGACTGAAGAATAACAACCAGAAGGGCAGCTGGAGTGAAAAGCTGAAACCCATTTCACTTTGCTACTGCTTCTAATCAGCAGCCACTTTTAAGTCGTGAATGATACTTTGCTATTCACAGACAGAACAAAACAGCTCTGTTCTTCTGCATTGGCGTAGGGTATATTGGCTCTTCACTTGTTTTGGATACCTTGATAGGTGACTGAACTATATAATGGTAATCACAGACCAGTTGAATATGACTCCCCTGTCTGACAAAAGGTTGGGAAACTATGAAATAGATACCTTTATCAAAGAGATGCCACTGTAACCAAATTATTCATTATACATTTAAAATTAGAAATTTTCTCTAAGTAGAACTTCTAGCTATAGAGATTCCATTATTTTTGGCATTATGTTTAAAATTTGATGAACAACATAATTAAAGAAGTAAATCAAATGTATTTTTATTGTATGCCTGAGAATCACTGAATATAATGGTCTTGGAAACAATAATTTAAAAAACAAATTGTGCCACTTATGCTTTATGAATTACTGTTTTATGCATGTACTAAAAAAACTGAAGACAGAACCAACCTTTATAGGCTTAAAGGTAATTTGGGAAATGAAGCATTAAGACACAAGCTAACTTGATACCTATAGTCAATAAGAATTGGCCACTGTGTTTAATGCAAATGATAATAAGTGTAAGTGCACAAAAACCCTTTCTTATACTGGTGAATATAGAAAATGGACATGCTTGGCTCAGAGGTTAAAGCATCTGCCTCCAATGTGGGAGACCTGGGTTCGATCCCTGGGTCAGGAAGATCCCCTGGAGAAGGAAATGGCAATCCACTCCAGTATTCTTGCCTGGAGAATCCCATGGACAGAGAAGCCTAGTAGGTTACAGTCCACGGGGTTGCAAAGAGTCGGACACGACTGAGCGACCTTACCTTACCTTATAAGCATAACAGAATATTCTTTCAAGCATTCTGTAGCATTTCTTTTCTTTTTCTTCCTCTTCCCCTTGCTCTTGATTCCTCCTCTCCATTCTTCAATTTCAAATGGGTGTCTGCCTGTGAGATATATATTGATATGAATTCAAGAAAGTTTTGATTTACTTCTCATCTTTCCAATCCAATTGAAATTTTAACAGCCCACAAATTCTGCATTCAGAATTACTTATTTAAAGTAAATTTACAAAGGAAAAAAATTGGCATTTTCACTTTATGAATAAAAGAAAGTTTGAATTTGCCCCCCAAATAACCTTGTATAGATAAGATAGACTGAGAAAACTAACCCATGACTGTTGATTCTGGCTTAGTTCCACAGATACCTCACTTCAAAGTCTTATCTGGCTGAGCTGCATGCTTGTTTTAGGGGAGCAAATCCTCAGCAGGAGGAGGCAAATACTAAGAGGTGTCCTTGATGGTCTTTGAAGAAACCAGGAGTACGAGGGTAAGAAAGACTGGGAAAAAAAAAGAAACTCCTTTGAAAAGGTTTAGTTTGTATGAGGTGCTAAATCGGTAGTAACTTTGGGCCAGGAAAGTGACCTAAGCAACCTTACTTAGAAGTTATCAAAAAGAATGTGTCTGCTTAGAATTTTATGCTCAGTAGACAAAAGATGGTTTGGGAAGGTGTGCATTAGTCAATCGGCTACTTTTAAATCATGAAGTTATTTATCAGTATCTGAGCTGCTTTTGAACTCTCATGTAGATTTACAGAGATAAAAAGACAAATACAAAATCAGGAACTCAAGTTCTACTCCAAGAGGCACCATTTATAAAGAATAGAAAGGGAATGATGCTTTTGGAACTGTATAACATGGTAAACTTCTTGAACATTTACAGATTTTCTTGAATATTTACAGTAAATTTCTGCGGTAGTTTGATATATTTCTGATATAATGTATATCAATCTCCAGTATGGAAAATTTAGAAAAAAGATAACTTTAAAACATCCTATTCAATTAGTAGACAATCAGCATGTTAATTATATAGAACTGACATCCAGATCTGCAAATATTTAAAGTGTCCAAAAATATATGAGTCTTGCCATAGTTTTAGAACTAATTTTGATATAATTTGACATCCATTATGGATGAAAACTCTCATTAAAATAGAGACAGATATAAAGTTCCATATATATGTGTGTGTCTGTGTATACATATATATACACAAAATATATGATCATATATATACATGATGTATAATATGTATCTCAAAGTTAACATGTTAAAACACAGGCTCCTGATCATTTCACAAAAATCTTGGTTTATTTACAATCTTCTTCATGTTTGTTAAGTCAACTCCATCCTTTCCGTTTTTCAAAACAGAAAATTTGGAGTCATACTTGACACTCAGAAAATCCTTTTAATTCTTTCAAATAAATTCTGAGTGTGACTACTTTTATTGATACAAGTTTGGTAGCAAGAATGAGACAAATCTAATATTAAAATTATGAAAAGATATTTATTGATATATTAAGTAGAATATTCAAGTAACAAATAATTTTTATGTTACCACTTGTGTTCCATAATTTCTCACTATATATAGTATTGTATGTATATATGCATTTGTTTTCTTTTGTAAGTAATAAGTAAGAAAGAATAGCTTTGGAAGACTGATGGCGTATTTGTTTGGGATAATGAGCTGATTGGAGAAACATGGGTGAGGCATTCTTTTAATTGTATAATTTCCGGTACCTTCTGAATTTTATACCAAGTGAATGTATTATTAACTATTAAAACTAAAATTTTAGAAGACTATAATTATTTAAGGAAACATTTAATTTACCTTTCTCTTGGAGGTTACTTTATATGGTACTTTGGATGATAAATATTTTAAGATTTTAATTTTAACCATCAAATAGGTAAAATATCAATTCAACATTATGTAGTATAGATAAAATTATGCTTTGATAACTTTTTATTGCTATCTCTTGTATAGAATGTAGTTAGAAAGTGTAGATAAATTATTTATGCCATTATAAACTATTTTATCTAGTGAAACTTAGATAAAATTAAGAAAATGGAATGTACATTTTGTGTTTAAAATGAAAAAAAAAATCACAAAATCCAGGAATTTAACAGTAGGTCAAATGATCTTTAAGGGAGAATGATACAGCTAAATACAGCTATAACCAAAAAGGACAAAGCACACAAAATATCCTTAAGGGAATAATCCTAGTATCACAGAGAAAATACAGGACTTCAGAGAATGATTTCTTTCTTCTTCCTCAGTGATAAAATACTGTGATTATGAGCAGTAATTAACTCTAAAACAACATGGAAGTTGGATGGAAAGAACTCTACCTAAAATGTTGAATAATTAAAGTGGATGAAATAGGAAGCATGCACTGGGGACATAAAACGTGCTACTCTAGCAGAGCTATTAACTATTGCATTAGAGCCCCTAAATCATATGCTCTTTTTACCTTCATTGACTTAGGTCAAACTGGATCTTTCCACTAAAGGAGCCAAATGAGCTTAATGTTTCAGCTGGTTGATGCCAATGGCAAAAAGACCTTCAGATGCACTTCGAGAAAGATGTATGATCAAGGAGTAATAAGCTTTTCTCCATTAATGTAACAAGTCAAAATATCACTTAATTTATTTCTGAAAGTTTTTTTTTCTTTTTTACTGTAACAGATATAGCTCATCACTTAACTTCATTCACCAAACATTATGCACTAGCATTTTACTATAGTTTTAGGAAGAGAAAGGAAAAGCATTTCAGGGGTGATTCATTGATATTCCTGAAAATAGAATCATTGCTTCAAGATTCAAGTGAATATTGAGGTTAAGGTTTTCTGTTGTTAGTTTAACTGCATGTTGTACAGATAAATGCTTACAAAATTCACATAAAGCATTTTGAAATGTCAAAGAAGAGATAGAAAGTATAATTGATGCCACCATTGAAGGCCAAAGAGAAGGAAGGAAAATGGAGTAAAATACCAGTAAATATTAATGTAATACTACTAAGTATTCTATGACTATCTGTGCTATATATAATTAGGGTCATTTTCTCATGTCATAGATTATTTGCATGAGAAAATGCAAGTATATAGATGTTATAATCTCTAGATTCTTGGTTCCATACAGAAGAAGAAAACTTATTGTGAGTTCAGTTTTTCAGTTATCTTAATAACATATGGATGCTATGGTATCTTTTTGGTCAAAAACAAGAAGTCTGGGGACATAGAGAAGATAACTGACATAATTAAGATTGAAATGGTGGGGGGCTAAATGGTTATACTATGAATCTAGATAAAATGGGCATATATTATATATATTATATATATTATTTATTAATGTATTAATATATATTACTTTATATATATATTATATAAAGTATTTAAAAAATGAATAAACATAGTACAGGTAGTATAAACAGTTATCAGGTAGTAGTGAAGTATTTTTGCATTGCAGTTTACTGTAGAAATAAGAGAAGCTGGAATTAGATTCAGAAAATCATATTTTTATCATTTTCTTACTTTGAAAATTTTCATTAAAGTCACTAAACATCTCTTAAACTCTACTTATTTATTAGAAATTTAGAAATAATACTAAGAATAATAATTCTTACATCATAGGGGTATTATGGATATTAAATTAAGTAATGAGTAGCACTTGGCACAAAATAAATGCTCAATATATTACAGCCATTATTCTGTGCGAATTTTGCTATGTTAAGCATTTCTTGTAAATGTAATTGTAAATGCATTTTGTTTCTTTTGACAGTCAGTGACCTAACTATAACTATTAATCAAGTGTTAGCCTGGTAATGTGTAAGTATGGTATAGGCTTGCTTTCAAAAGAGTGCATGATCATTAAGCCATATAAAGAAACAGATCTCGCTCTGACTTTTGACAATGAGGTTGACTCTCTTTTTTCTATCATGGTTTTGAAGCATTTTGCAGTTCCACCTTGTAGATAAACCCCACCACCACCACCACCTGAAGCCCGTTGGGTTTTCCCTCAGAGAAGTATTACACAGTGGTTAGAGAAGGGACTCTAGTGAAGAGTCCTGACTTTGAATTCCATATTATCTTTGAAGAAGTGACTTTTGTGTAGCTTAATTTTATTATGCTAAAATAAGGATAAAAATAGCAAACTTTCATTTGAGAATTAAATGAAATGATGCATTGTATGTGAACATAATTTACAAAAGTCTATCACATAAAAATCTGTTTGTAAATGTTAGCCATCATCTTTAGTCACTAGGCATTTGGCTTTTCTCAACAATTGGAAAGACAATCTAGGAATCTAAAAGAATCATGTTCTATCCTGAAACCTATATTCAAGTTCTAATGAAGTCATATTTGTATGGTTTAGGAGTGAATTTGATTATTATTAATAAAATTAAGGAGTCATTTTAAAACTTGGTAACATTATTATCTAAACTTGATTATAACTTCACAGTCTGACTTAGAGTTTTACAAACTTGTTTTCCATCAGTTGATTCATCTTATTTGGCTCATTGGTAAAGAAGATGCCTGCAATGAAGGAGATGTCAGAAATATGGGTTTGATTCCTGGGTTTGGAAAATCTCCTGGAGTAGGGCACAGCAACCCACTTCAGTATTCTTGCCTGGAGAATCCAATGGACAGAGGAACCTAGTGTCTCCAGTCCATAGGTCACAAAGAATCACACATGACTGAAGCGATTGAGCACAACCCATTTTGCCTACACTGCTCTCCATTTGTAAAACAGATGGCGAATGACTTACAATTTCTTTTTTTCAAATATATAGACATTCCCTTGCAAATTTATGTATAGCAGAAGTTGACTGTTAAGATACAACCAAGATCTGTTCTAAAGAAGATCAGTCCTGGGTGTTTTTTGGAAGGACTGATGCTAAAGCTGAAACTCCAATACTTTGGCCACTTCATACAAAATTGACTCATTGGAAAAGACTGATGCTGGGAGGGATTGGGGGCAGGAGGAGAAGGGAACAACAGAGGATGAGATGGCTGGATGGCATCACCGACTGAAGGGACATGAGTTTGAATGAACTCCGGGAGTTGGTGATGGACAGGGAGGCCTGGCATGCTGCAATTCATGGGGTCACAAAGAGCTGGAAATGACTGAGCAAACTGAACTGAAGATATAAAAGATACAATACTTTATATTTTAAATACAATATGTTTAATTTACTTATTTTTTGAATTGATGTAACCAAGTCATTTTTAGCTATCTATAATTGCATTACATACAAGTAACTACTTTCTTAATTGGAGAACTGGAATAATTATCCATTTAATCACAAGTTAATATATGGTACATTTTAAACTAATTTCGGTTACTTAGTAATTATTTTTTTCTCTACATACCATTGTTTATATGATAATTGTATAATTTTGGCCTTACTTTGCTAGTAAATAAAGAGTCCTAAAATTCTAGAGAAATTTAAACAAGGTTTCCTTGCCAACTTGTGAGGATATATTAAGTAAATATTTTTAAAATTAAAGTAAAATAGAGTTAGTTTAAGAAAGACAAAAAAGTTTTTAAAAGACTCAAAAACCAAAGAGAAATAAACTGCTTTGATGTATGTAGTCCAAAGTTTGATATAAATTCTACTAAATGCATTAGAGGAAATTATATGACATACAAAACTAACTGGACATTTTGGTGAAACAGAACACTAGATTTACCTTGGTTTTTTTTTTTTTAAATTTTTTCTTGGGTAAGGCATAACAGACCATGTAGGACTAGAAATAATAGGATGGGTTCATTTAATTATGCTTTCAGAATATTAGTTTTATATTTAAGTATTATTTTTATTATCCTGCTATTTGCTTCTCATTAAAACAAACAGTCTTTTCAGAATGTAGAAATCTATTTTAATAGAATAAAGTGAAACTAAATCTGTAGATCTAGGTTACAGAACATATAACTAACTGGAAATCATTTTGAATCAAATATAATATTAACTTCTGATTATTTCTGTATTGTAAAAAATTAGTGTTGATTTTACTTTTTATCTTATTGCTTATTTTCTTATTCTATAATTAATAACATATATTTCTTGTATGGCATAGTAATTTTTCAAACCAATAGTATAAATAAATGTTTGTGTTATACCTATGTATTTCAACTCATATGATGTATTCTAACTATGGGTCAAACTGAGGGAGATTTTAATTAATCGAATTCTACTTCCTATGTGTAATAATGTCTTCAGTTCTCACCAGTATAACATTTTAAGCAACTATTATTTAGAACAGACACTGGCAAACAATAATGGTACTAAAATAAAATTTTGGGTTTTGAAAAGAAAAAGGTTTTTTTGTGTTACTAAATATTTTCCTTTTTATAAAAAACCTAAAATACTGAAAATCAAATCAAATTAAGGCTTGATAAAGTTGTCCACTATAGACACAGTCTTAAGATTACCACACACTAGCAATCTACCCCATTGAAATATAAATCAAAATTCACTCAATGATCATCCATGCTGTACATCATAACCTTTAGGTGTGCTATACCGGAATACTTAAGTATCGGAAAAATATAGCTTACTAGGGAGGAATTCAAATCATCAAAGATTGGCTATGGGAAGCAACTCCTAGACTCACTTTACTTTACTCCTAGATTCACTTTACTACTGTCTTATATTTAAAATGAAAAAAAAAAGATGAATCTATCTTGGTACTTTTGGGGGACACCTTCTTAGAGTTTGGAGGATGCAGGACCCTGCAAAGAGTTAAATGAAGAGGATACTGAAGATCTTGGAAGCTACTAAGATCATGAAGCAATCAACTAATCAGTCATGAAAAGATGGTATCTTGCTTTAATAGTTTTGTATACTCATATTTGAAAGGACTTGCTAACCAATGGGTCTGATCATGGTGCATTGAGCGTCCTCATATCAAAACAAAACAAAACAAAACTGCAATTAGTCGCAAACATCTTTTGGATAAGAGACACTATGAGCTAACTCTGGGTCAGTCTTAGAATGTTTATTTTATTTTCACCTCAGTTGCTATTATACCTCTTCTATTAAGCATTAATGCCTCTTACCTCAAATTGTGTCTCATTTTTATATTTGTTACTTAGCCTCAAGTAGGAGAACTTGATGATCCATCCATATGAACAATGTTCTGAGCTGGTGATCTTGCCTGGTTCTCTGTCCTTGGGCGTGTAACCATACCCTTCATAAGCTTCCTCCTCAAAAGTTCCAGGCACCAGACCTAAACCCTAGCTCCTGGTACGGTTGTGGTTACAACTGTGTAATAAAAGCAGAAGCTTCCATACAATAGTAACAGTTTATATATATTTTAGGGCAAACAAATTCATAAGAAAATGTTTATCAGAATGATTATCAATCATATGTGGTTAACCTATTCTCCCATTCTATAAAATCAGTAGAATAAAATTCATATTTTGTGGAAAGAAAAGAAAAATGTAAACATAAATCTCTTCCTCACCTATTTGGGTCTCCTCCCTCATCTTTAGTGGTTACCGTGCATCTGCAGTAACTAGACCTCCTTTGGAGATAACATTCGTTCTTAATCTCATAAAGGGTCACAACTCCTCAGGAGATAACCTCCTTTCTTAATCTTGTAAGAAGTCACAATGACCCATGACCCACTACTTGCTCTGTAAGTTCAGATCTGGATTGTGTAAACTATTAATACATCATTTGATACATAATCTTTTGTCTCAAAACTTTTACAGCCATGCTTTTATCTCTAATGGGGAGAATAATTCTCAGAGATTTTGGGAAGACTGTCTTCCAGGTTATAAATCTCAGTTCAGTTCAGTTGCTCAGTCGGGTTTGACTCTTTGTGACCCCATGGACTGTAGCACATCAGGCTTCCCTGTCCTTCACTAACTCCCGGAGCTTGCTCAAACTCATGTCCATCTAGTTGGTGATGCCATCCAACCATCTCACCTTCTGTTGTCCCCTTCTCCTCCTGCCTTCAATCTTTCCCAGCATTAGAGTCTTTTCCAATGAGTCAGTTCTTTGCATCAGGTGGCCAAAGTATTGGAGTTTCAGCTTCAGCGTTAGTCGTTCCAATGAATATTCAGGACTGATTTTTTGAGGATTGACTGGTTTGATTTCCCTGCAGTCCAAGGGACTCTCAAGAATCTTCTCCAACACCACAGTTTAAAAGCATCAGTTTTTCGGCACTCAGCTTTCTTTGTGGTCCAACTCTCACATCTATACATGACTGTTGGAAAAAACATAGATTTGACTATGTGGACCTTTGTTGGCAAAGTAATGTCTCTACTTTTCAATGTGCTGTCTAGGTTGGTCATAGCTTTTCCTCCAAGGAGCAAGGTTCTAATTTCATAGCTACAGTTACCATTTGCAGTGATTTTGGAGCCCAGGAAAATAAAGTCTGTCACTGTTTCCATTGTTTCCCCATCTATTTGCCATGAAGTGATGGGACCAGATGCCATGATCTTCGTTTTTTGAATGTTGACTTTTAAGCCAGCTTTTTCGCTCTCCTCTTGCACTTTTATCAAGAGGCTCTTTAGTTTCTCTTTGCTTTCTGCCATAAGGGTGGTGTCATCTGCATATTTGAGGTGATACCAGCATCAGGGTCTTTTCCAATAATCCCCAGGTTGGCTCAAATAAAAATTTCCAATTCTTTCTTAGATAAATTGACTATTGATTAATTTTTTCATCACCAATGTATTTTTAATATTTATTTATGTATTGACTTATTTGGCTGTGTTGAGTCCTAGTAGCAGCACATGGGGTATTTGCTGTGTCATGGAGCATCTTTTTGTTGTGGTGCATGGACTCTCTAGTTGTGTTGCACAGACTCAGTAGTTGTGGCATACAGGCTTATTTGCTCCCTGGCATGTGAGATATTAATTCCTCAACCAGGGATCAAACTTGCATCCCCTGCACTGCAAGGTGGATTCTTAACCACTG
>SJYW01043757.1:110128-127357 GCA_006410735.1 Raphicerus campestris
GAGGAAACCCGAATTGAAAGAGACACATGTACCCCAATGTTCATCACAGCACTGTTTATAATATCCAGGACATGGAAGCAACCTAGATGTCCATCAGCAGATTAATGGATAAGAAAGCAGTGGTACATATACACAATGGAGTATTACTCAGCCCTTAAAAAGAATACATTTGAATCCATTCTAATGAGATGAATGAAACTGGAGCCTATTATACAGAGTGAAGTAAGCCAGAAAGAAAAACACCAATACAGTATACTGACACATATATATGGAATTTAGAAAGATGGTAACGATAACCCTGTATGTGAGACAGCAAAAGAGACAAGGATGTATAGAACAGTCTTTTGGACTCTGTGGGAGAGGGAGAGGGTTGGACGATTTGGGAGAATGGTATTGAAACATGTATAATATCATATATGAAATGAATTGCCAGTCCAGGTTTGATGCATGATACAGGATGCTTGGGGCTGGTGCACTAGGATGACTCAGGCATGGTACGGGGAGGGAGGTGGGAGGGGAATCAGGATGGGGAACACGTGTACACTTGTGGTGGATTCATGTTGATGTATGGCAAAACCAATACAATATTGTAAATCAAAAAATAAAATAAAATAGCATAAAATAAATGATAATTGAAATTTCAAAAAAAAATAATGCATGCATATAAAACTAAAAAAAGTAAAAGTTAATGAGGTAGCCATACTGAAAAAAAAAAAAAGAGAGAGAGAAAAAACACCTAATTCTAATTTGTTATTCTGAATTAGATCTTCACTTTAGGAAATACTCTCAGAAACAGTTAGGGATGGGTGTGCATATATACTATTTCAGAAAAATATTTAAATTCATATTAATATTATATAATTATAGACAGAATGGCAAAGCACACACGGTAAAACATTAACACTATGAAATCTGGTGGAGGTCTAAATCTGTACTATTTTCTTTTCTGTAAATTTTATTGCTGTTGAATTGTAATTTGAATATGGTGTATTTGTATTTGAAACTTTATTATGCTTGAAATCACTTGATGTTGTCATAGGATATGATAACCAGTGACTTTTCAACTTCATATTTGTAAAAAGAATACAATGTGTGGCAATGAGGCTAATAAAATAGTAGAGAATGAGTGAAAAATAATAAATTTATGTGACTTCAAAATAAGACAATTTTTCTTTATGTGAACTTTTTAATGTTAGCTTTTCAGCCTTGTACTGTATGTGTAAACCTTGTTTTGGAGACTTCCGAATAGTTATCATTGATTAAGAGATGGGAATTTTAGTTTCTAAATCATAATGTGTGGGATGTGTGTGCTTATTTTCCTTGACATTAACAAGATCTTAATTCCATCTGAAAAGCTGCCTTAAGACAGGTTTAATCTTGTGTATGTGTTATTATTGAAAATGGATATGCCTTTATAGTTGATAGAAAATATGATTGTGTTCTGATGAAAGTGACATCTAAAATTAGTTTCCCAGACCCAGTGTGCCCATCAAAACCTCACAGATGGAAGAGGAGAAAAATGTCAAAGAAGCTCATATATTTGGATTTGTTTCTGCTGCCTACACTTGTCTCCTGATACCTGCTTCTTGGCATTGCCACCAGTGCTTCTAAAGGAAAACGTATTGCAAAATATATTAGAAAGTTGTATAATATTTTAATACATTTTTAAAAAGGGAATAACTTTCTCTCTCTCCTATTGCTGACCTCTCCACTCCTATATTCGTCTTCCTCCCTTTTATTGATTCTTCAGGACACTGTAGTGTTTCCTGAGGGACAAAAGCTAAAAGAAACTTCTGGTGCTTTAACAGGTTTAGATACTGTAGGGAATTCCCAGTTCTCACAATCCTTCTTTAAATAGCAGTTCAAGGACTCACTGTTGCAAAGACTGAAGTATGTATTTTAAGCAAAAGCAGCAAGGAAAAACAAGAGGCTGACATCTCTCTGCCTATCACTTGGTAATGCTCTCTTTCTCTAAGGCAAAACCTCAGAGTTTCATCTTCTAGTATAAGCCTATGACAAGTGACCTCTGTGGTGTTAGTGGTTAGAATTGTTACAGCCTGTAGTATTACATAACATAAGGGAAAATTCTGACCCTGAAATAAAAGGATATTTTATTTGTTAGACAACTTTAATTTGGAAGAAACAAATTCAAAATAAACAGATTAAATAATCTGGCAAAAATTATGGTTCATCTTGGATTCATGTATTGTTCAGTGATGATTTCATGCTTACTTTCTATTCTCCATTGTCATGATTCATTTTAAGTGCCAACTTGACTGGCTTAAGAGACGCCCAGGTAGCAGGCAAGAATTATTTCTGGGTGTGTCTATGAAGATGCTTCTGGAAGAGATTCACATTCTAATGAGACACTCAGTCAAGAAGATCACCCCGCTCCAGTCCCCAAAGTGAGCAAACATCATCCAACTTCTTGAGGGTTTAAAGAGACCAAAAAAAGTAGAAGGAGGATGAATTCTCTCTCTCTCTCTCCTTGAGCTGGGACTTGCTTCTTATCCTGCTGTCTTTCTTGGGTCTTCAGATTCTGGAACTCGTACCAGTGCTTCCTCCCTACTGCTTCCCATCTGCATTTCTCAAGCCTTCAAAGTGAGATGAATTATACAGCTGGCTTCCCTGGTTTTCCAGCTCACAGACAGCAGATTGTTGAATTTCTCAGCCCCCACAACTGTAGGAGCCATTTCTATATCAAATCTCCTCACACATATCCATATGTATCCTATTGGTTCTGTTTCTCTGGAGAACTCTGACTAATATATCCATCACTCTCCTCTTTTCTGAGCATTGGATATAAAATTCCTATATATTTATCCATTTTCAATGACACTGCTCTTAAAAAAACTTTGTTAGATTTTGTGGGATATTAATCTCATCCAAATTTTAGTAAAAATACAAGGGTTAACGCTAAAACTCCTAGGATATCATATCTTTTTCTTCAATAAAAATTATTATTAATGTTCTAGGCCAAGTTTAGTAAAAACTAATGTGGTTTTTTCAGAAGCTCAATATTCCAGCATCCTAATAATTGTGATTTAATCAGATAGCCTGAAAATGTTGATTTTAATAGAAGTTTCTGAATTAAATGCCTTGGGTAACAAAAATCAGAGGAAGAATACTGTAGTGACATAGTCCCTTAACAAAGCAGTAGCACTAAACTTGAGAAGACTCCAGTCTGCCTACAGAAACTAAAGAAAAATTGCCATTGTAACAACCGTGAAGTGGGAGGAAACAAAGGGTTCAAAGTTAAATGAGGTTTTCCCTTCTAGAATTGAAAAGCAAGTCAATCCAAAAGACAAAAATGGATGGACTTTCTTACAAAATTGCAGGCTCCCCATTATTGTGAGACAACAGATGGACATTCTTCTAGGGGAACCCCACAATAGGTTGGGATTGTACCAGGTGAACTGTAAGTCCCTTCTAATGCTGAGATTCCACTGTTCTAAGAACCATATAGTGATGGCATTAAAAACAGGACTGGGAGGAAAGAGGCACTGCTAATCCTCCAGTTATCTTCCTCCAGTTATCTTACAATTTCTCTGTATTGGCTGGTTCCCTGGAAAGTTAGTCTCTCTTTACAACAGAGATGCTAAATTTAACAGGTATGTCTAACCTCATCTATAATCTACTAGCCTATTTCCCCAAGTCCTTTTCTATACTATTGCAGGCATCATTTAAAATCCATTAATAATTGTGTCCATTAACTACATTTTCAAATGTTCTGAGACAGTCTCAGAGATGAGGCATGTGAAGTGTCTGGAGCCTGCAATGGAGAAGAATATGAATTGCACTCAGTTTGTGGCAGAAGGGAAGAACATAGGAGACTATTCCCCAGTTCCCTTGATTTTTACCTGATGATTTACAAGGTATGTAAATTAGGAGACAACCACAGAAGGTACATTTAATGACATCTTAATGCATCATGGAATTTACGACAAGGCATGAATAGCTTGTGCACTCAACCATTGGAAGCAGATGCTGCAATAATTCTACTTAATACATAGAAGCAAAGTAAAGCATATTGTTTTTTTGTACAAATGTTTATGAAACATTAATAAGAATAATATGCACCATTCAATGCTGAACATATAATCTGAAATCCTTTCCTATAAATATTTATAAAGAAGACATTTTGGTTTTAAACATAAATTAATTTTTAAGCCTAGATTCTGAGATTCTATATTCCCCCCCGCCCCCTTCTCGGTATATATTTAACTAGAGTAAAACTAACTGACTCATAGAACAGCAGTACTTTTTACTGTACACTCTTAGTGACAGCCTAAAGAGACTGCTTTGAATTAAGTCATAAAACATATTCTGTATTACAACAGCTAGTCATTTGGAAATGGAACTTTTACTATTGTGTTAGCTGGTAACTACTTACTGTGTTACAAAGAATTAATGAGCTTCATTAGGTTCAAGGAAGTACATAGTTTCTAAATTACATGGTAATATTTGATATGTATAATACAAATAATTTTAAAAATGTCTTTACCATAAATACCTCAAATATTGGTTTGTTTATTCACAATGACCAATAAGAGATATTAAAGGAGCTAGAATATATTTAAGAGAAAAATCTACATTCCAATATTATATAAATTTGATTTACTCTGCAAAATGTTGTAATTCCTTACTGCTAACTACAGTTAGCTAGTTAGTTAGTTAGTTAGTTCAATTGCTCAGTTGTGTCCATCTCTTTGTGACCCCATGAATCGCAGCATGCCAGGCCTCCTTGTCCATCACCATCTCCCAGAGCTCACTCAGACTCACATCCGTCAAGTCCGTGATGCCATCCAGCCATCTCATCCTCTGTCATCCCTCTTTCCTCCTGCCCCCAATCCCTCCCAGCATCAAAGTCTTTTCCAATGAGTCAACTCTTGGCATGAGGTGGCCAAAGTACTGGAGTTTCAGCTTTAGCATCATTCCTTCCAAAGGAATCTCAGGGCTGATCTTCAGAATGGACTGGTTGGATCTCCTTGCATTCCAAGGGACTCTCAAGAATCTTCTCCAACACCACAGTTCAAAAGCATCAATTCTTCAGTGCTCAGTTTTCTTCACAGTCCAACTCTCACATACATACATGTCTACTGGAAAAACCATAGCCCGTTATTTTCTTTCTGATAGTATCTTTTCTATCCGCAATTATCTTGTTTTTTTCTAGTGATTTTTACTAGCCATTGTCAGGTTTTGTTTCTTCCCCTCCCCTTAACAGGGGAACCATTCCTTCCAATAAGAGTCCTAACTGCTAATTGCTCCTCAGCACTGAAGTTTTGTCCATCCTTAGCTTCCTAAGTTCAGATGAAAATGTCAAGATTATGAAGTGAATCATTTTCATAACTTTATTTATATAAGTATATAAATAATGAGTGAGTTTTACATGTTAAAGTTAGCTTTCTTAAGCAACACAGTGAACTTATTGAAAAGTACCAGATAAAATGTGAGCCCTGGGAAAAGTGAAAAAGACTTCATGATATAAATAATATCCCACAGCATCAAAGCAGAAAAAGAACAGATTGAAGGTGGTTAGGAGATATGCATGTGAGTGATTTTTAAACTAATGCAGAATTTGCCTCATTAGCATCCCTTAAATCCCTCTAACTCTTTGAACACAATATAATTGGTCATTTAAACCAATCTTGGACACATTTTATCACAGTATAATGACATCTCTATATCTACTCCCTCCTATATTATCATTTAAAGGTATTAGGGTTTGTTACATCTTCTCTGACTTTTGTGTTTGTTTTGGATCTCCAGATTTTGATATGCACACTGGATGTCCAAATCCAAAGAAATCAAGTATCATAAAACTATGCCACATTTAGACATTTAAAAAACTATTTCTGACCCACCCTTGTCCTCAATTTATGACTACCATAAATTGAGACATGGTAAAAAAGATTTGGTGATTTTTTTTTCTTTTTTATTGCCATGCATCTAGTATATGTTATGAATTTAAAGTTTTAAACAAATTTTATTATAGTTTCATCTAGAATACCTCTGTGATATAAATTTCAACCTTGAAGTAAATGCTTGTAAGAATACAGTAGTAAACAGTTATCTAAGTCATTGGTACTTAAGCAGATATTTGTTCTAATTGGAATAAATTAGACTAAAGTGAATTCTGGGAGGGATTGGGATCAGGAGGAAAAGGGGACGACAGAGGATGAGATGGCTGGATGGCATCACTGACTCAATGGACGTGAGTCTGAGTGAACTCTGGGAGTTGGTGATGGAGGCCTGGTGTGCTGTGATTCATGGGGTCGCAAAGAGTTGGACACAACTGAGCGACTGAACTGAACTGAACTGAATATGTGTTAGAAAGTAACAAAGGTTATTTTAATCATCAATTGATATTGTAAAATAAACTCTTCACAAATATTTGAGTTTTATCCATTTCACATACCTTGTCTTGCAGTGGGAAGAGAAAGTACAGTAAATAACGAATATGGCAATCCACTCCAGTACTCTTGCCTGGAAAATCCCATGGACAGAGAAGCCTCGTATGCTACAGTACATGGGGTCGCCAAGAGTCGGACACGACTGAGCAACTTCACTTCACTTCAGAGACAGAGATTATGGTTTAAATAAATGTTAAAGGCTAGGAAGCAGTATTCCTGAGTCCAACTATGGTCTATATTTATCCAATGAGGCTGTGTCTTTCTTTTAAGGTTTTACTGGTAATTCCCTCATTCGACTCCATTTCCACAACATTACCAGGAAGCTGGTCTGGTTTATTGCCTAGGTTTAAACCCCATGTCAGCGCCTGCTTAGTCACACATACTGGATCATGGGACTCCAACAGTTATTAAAGTACTATTCTTTTCTCTACCACCTTCATCACCATTTATGATCTGGGATGAAAAAAATCCCTGTCCTCTAGCTATTGGACGTATGTCTGAGTGAACTCCGGGAGTTGGTGATGGACAGGGAGGCCTGGCGTGCTGCGATTCATGGGGTCGCAAAGAGTCAGACACGACTGAGCGACTGAACTGAACTGAACTGAGCTATTGTCCCCCATCAATTCCTGAAAATGTCCTCTCTCTGCTATTCATACTTGGATTCTGGAAAAAAAAAAAANGAAAAACCATAGCCCATTATTTTCTTTCTGATAGTATCTTTTCTATCCGCAATTATCTTGTTTTTTTCTAGTGATTTTTACTAGCCATTGTCAGGTTTTGTTTCTTCCCCTCCCCTTAACAGGGGAACCATTCCTTCCAATAAGAGTCCTAACTGCTAATTGCTCCTCAGCACTGAAGTTTTGTCCATCCTTAGCTTTCTAAGTTCAGATGAAAATGTCAAGATTATGAAGTGAATCATTTTCATAACTTTATTTATATAAGTATATAAATAATGAGTGAGTTTTACATGTTAAAGTTAGCTTTCTTAAGCAACACAGTGAACTTATTGAAAAGTACCAGATAAAATGTGAGCCCTGGGAAAAGTGAAAAAGACTTCATGATATAAATAATATCCCACAGCATCAAAGCAGAAAAAGAACAGATTGAAGGTGGTTAGGAGATATGCATGTGAGTGATTTTTAAACTAATGCAGAATTTGCCTCATTAGTATCCCTTAAATCCCTCTAACTCTTTGAACACAATATGCTTGGTCATTTAAACCAATCTTGGACACATTTTATCACAGTATAATGACATCTCTAATCTACTCCCTCCTATATTATCATTTAAAGGTACTAGGGTTTGTTACATCTTCTCTGACTTTTGTGTTTGTTTTGGATCTCCAGATTTTGATATGCACACTGGATGTCCAAATCCAAAGAAATCAAGTATCATAAAACTATGCCACATTTAGACATTTAAAAAACTATTTCTGACCCACCCTTGTCCTCAATTTATGACTACCATAAATTGAGACATGGTAAAAAAGATTTGGTGATTTTTTTTCTTTTTTATTGCCATGCATCTAGTATATGTTATGAATTTAAAGTTTTAAACAAATTTTATTATAGTTTCATCTAGAATACCTCTGTGATATAAATTTCAACCTTGAAGTAAATGCTTGTAAGAATACAGTAGTAAACAGTTATCTAAGTCATTGGTACTTAAGCAGATATTTGTTCTAATTGGAATAAATTAGACTAAAGTGAATTCTGGGAGGGATTGGGATCAGGAGGAAAAGGGGACCACAGAGGATGAGATGGCTGGATGGCATCACTGACTCAATGGACGTGAGTCTGAGTGAACTCTGGGAGTTGGTGATGGAGGCCTGGTGTGCTGTGATTCATGGGGTCGCAAAGAGTTGGACACAACTGAGCGACTGAACTGAACTGAACTGAATATGTGTTAGAAAGTAACAAAGGTTATTTTAATCATCAATTGATATTGTAAAATAAACTCTTCACAAATATTTGAGTTTTATCCATTTCACATACCTTGTCTTGCAGTGGGAAGAGAAAGTACAGTAAATAACGAATATGGCAATCCACTCCAGTACTCTTGCCTGGAAAATCCCATGGACAGAGAAGCCTCGTATGCTACAGTACATGGGGTCGCCAAGAGTCGGACACGACTGAGCAACTTCACTTCACTTCAGAGACAGAGATTATGGTTTAAATAAATGTTAAAGGCTAGGAAGCAGTATTCCTGAGTCCAACTATGGTCTATATTTATCCAATGAGGCTGTGTCTTTGTTTTAAGGTTTTACTGGTAATTCCCTCATTCGACTCCATTTCCACAACATTACCAGGAAGCTGGTCTGGTTTATTGCCTAGGTTTAAACCCCATGTCAGCGCCTGCTTAGTCACACATACTGGATCATGGGACTCCAACAGTTATTAAAGTACTATTCTTTTCTCTACCACCTTCATCACCATTTATGATCTGGGATGAAAAAAATCCCTGTCCTCTAGCTATTGGACGTATGTCTGAGTGAACTCCGGGAGTTGGTGATGGACAGGGAGGCCTGGCGTGCTGCGATTCATGGGGTCGCAAAGAGTCAGACACGACTGAGCGACTGAACTGAACTGAACTGAGCTATTGTCCCCCATCAATTCCTGAAAATGTCCTCTCTCTGCTATTCATACTTGGATTCTGGAAAAAAAAAAAGATGGCAACAGTAGCACTGGGAGGAGAATATACAATTTTATATATTCTAATGTATTTAATATTACCAAACCCCATTTGGAGAAATCAGAGAAAAGACTTTGAGATGTTAAATATTTTGCCCCAAACCACCTAACTATGAAATGATATAGCTGGTGTTTCTGGACCAGTTTTTCATTTCAAAGCCCCCTTTCCCCTACTGGATCACAGTCCTGGCAACAAGAATAACCAGTGACTAAGTACGTCTTACATGCAAATATACCTCTGACATTTTCACAAGACCATTATCTACCATAATTTCTGTTTCTAGAAATTATCAGGGCATTATAGCATTTAATTTACTAATAGATTATGAACTAAGTTTGACATCATCAATTAGTCTTGGAAATTAGCTATTTAATGGAAACTCTAAGTCTTTTTCAAAGTTAGTTTTAAATGGTTATTTTTGAATGATGAACCCCCGAAAATCAGAGTTCTGTGGCAAAGTTCTTAACCAATTACTTCCCTGAGAGTTTATTTTCTCTGAAATTTTACCTTTAGACTTGACATTTGGCATGTGAATAGGAGCTTGAAAGACAGAATAAGCTGGAGGTAATAAAGGAATAAATGATTCTAGGGAAAGGCTTGAGGAAATGTCAAACTCAGGTTATAGATTGTTGAGACCGCTATTCAAGTAACTTATTTTCCTGGATACACCCTTTGACATGTTTTCATAAAT
Source organism: Raphicerus campestris (assembly GCA_006410735.1). Lineage (NCBI taxonomy): Eukaryota > Metazoa > Chordata > Mammalia > Artiodactyla > Bovidae > Raphicerus > Raphicerus campestris. The sequence goes on from SJYW01043757.1 coordinate 119,924, forward strand.
ATTTTCTTTGTCTCTCCAAATGAATTTCAAACTCCTGAAGCTTGGAGGGTAGATAAAGTGCTTTATTGGCAATATACCCCAGGTCTCACATTCACTTGCTGCTTAGTAAATATTTCCTGAATAAATGAATATAAATAAAAGAATCCACTTTAATTTTTGTATATTATATGTCACATCATATTTGCTTGACTATGCACTGTCAATTGTCTTTGAATCATGAATATAAGGAACAATAATAAAATCTATGCAGCAAAGATATACTAATTAGAACAAAATCCTTTAAAAATACGTCTATCAGTTGGCATGTATATGTGTAAGAGAATGTGGATTACAAGTATGTATATATGTTGGTGTTTGTACTCTTATGTTCCCATAGTGGGTTTTCAAATGTACAATTTTTTTGTAACTCATTTGATTGAACAACATTCACATTATGCTTTTACTATCAGCTATAATGCACAGGTATTCTAGATCTAACTCTGTACTTTCAGAACTTGAGAAGAAAGCGTTCAGATGCTGTTTCATCATACCAAAGGCTGATTAAGGTGACAAAAGTGGTAAGAAGCTATCAGAAATACTGGGCTCTGATATTGCTGATGCTAACAGAAGTAAGGCCATGACCTTGGAGCAGGGATTAGAAGCCTCAAGTGTGGAGATGCTTGAATTTTATTACTGTATCACTGTTAAACATTTACTTTTGAAATTATAACCCCTGACTACTGTTTTACATTGAAACAGTATCTTTAAATTTTTTGATAAACACAATTTATTGGAAATGCATTGTACTTTTATAATCGGTCAGGCTAGAGACTTTTGATTCTGGATTAAAAATGGGATAAATTCAATTCTCCTTATTGCTCCTGATGAGTACAGTTAAAAACTCTGGAGATTATACATATACAAAAAAAAAAATTAGAAAACTGTGAAAGGTGGAGAGAAGAGGGCAGATAAGTAGGGATCTTGGGGACCATGAAACAACTCAGTGACGTTCTCAGAGTCTTCTTTTTGCCTCATATATCCAGGATTGGGAGCTAAGACCAGAAACTTGGAAACACCAAAGGGAGCATACCAAAAAATAAATAAAACAATAAACAGTCATGTGCTAGTCAAAGGACAAGGAAAAGGTCAAAATAGGAAGAGAAAACTTTTAGTCAATAACGTTCGTATCCCAGCCAAACAGCACCAATAAGACATGCCTCAACTCACCCCTGCTAGTAAAAGCTGAGTGAGGGTATATAGATGTTCCCCAACATTGTAATGAGCACTATCCCTCACACTCCTCTCCTACCCCCTCCACTTCCCTACCAGGTGGGGATCAGGGAAGACTGAGTGGGAAGCTGGGCCTCTTATCCCTGCCTGGTGGTATTGAGCTTCCTGCCCTCATGGTGTTGGTTCTCCTCAAGGAGAACCTAGACTCCCATGCCAGGCTGTGCAGCCTCTTCCTGTGTGACACAGTGTCAGAGGAGACCTGAATAAACAAGATTTAAATAAGACACAGCGCCTTACAATATAATACCCCAAATGCCCAGGATATATTCAAAAGTCACTTTCACACTAAAAGCAATGATACTATCAGCTTGAATGAAAAAGGCTATTACATATGCTAACACTGAGATAACACAAGTTGTCTGACAAAGATTTTAAAGCAGCCATCATAAAAAGGCTTCAAAGAGAAATGTACCTGATGCCTGCTTAGTCACTACAGATGTGTCTGACTCTTTGAGACCCAATGGACCATAGCCCTCTAGGCTCCTCTGTCAATGGGATTCTCCAGGCAAGACTACTTGAGTGGGTTGCCTAACACTCCTCCAGGGGATCTTCCCCACCCAGGGATTGAAATCTCATATTCTGTATTGTAGGTAGATTCTTTACTGCTGAGCCACTGGAGAAGAATTTATGTACTGAATAAGAACATATCACAAAATAAAAAGCATAGACAAAGAAATATAAAATATACATAGTAAACAAACAGAAAGTTTACAAAAAATAAAAAAAAACAGAAAAGAAACAGAAAGAACAAAAAAATAAGATAATAACAGCAACAAAATCCTCAGTAAATGTGCTCAATAACATAATGTAAAGAGCAGAGAAAGAATCAGTGAATTTGAAGATGTTGTTCCATTGCACAGTCTTATCCAGCTCTTTGCAAACCCATGCACTGAAACACTGCAGGCCTCCCTGTCCTATCTCCCAAAGTTTGCCCAAATTCATGTCCATTGCATCAGTGATGTCATCCAGCCATCTCATCCTCTGATGCTCTCTTCTCCTTCTACCCTCAATCTCTCCCAGCATCAGGGACTTTTCCAGTGAGTCATTTGTTTGCATCAGCTGACCAAGATCTGGAGTGTCAGCTTAAGCATCAGTCCTTCTAATGAGTATTCAGGGTTTATTTCTCTTAAGATTGACTGGTTTGATCTCCTTTCTGTCCAAGGACTCTAAGGAGTCTTCTCTAGCACTACAGGTCGAAGGCATCAATTCTTCGGTGCTCTGCCTTCTTTACGGTCCAGCTCTCACAACCACATGTGTCCACTGTGAAGATCATAGCCTTAACTATATGGATCTTTGCTGGCAGAGTAATGCCTCTGCTTTTCAACACACTGTCTAGGTCTGTCATAGCTTTCCTGCCAAGAAGTGATTGTCTTCTGATTTCATGGCTGTAGTCACCATCTGCAGTGATTTTAGAGTCCAAGAAGAGATCTGTCACTACTTCCACCTTTCCCCCCTCTATTTGCCATGTAGTAATGGGGCCAGATACTATGATCTTAGTTGTTTTTAGTATTTAGTTTTAAGCCAGATTTTTCACTCTCCTTCACCCTCATCAAGAGTCTCTTTAGTTCCTCTTCACTTTCTTTCATTAGAGTGGTATCATACACATATCTGAGGTTACTGAACTTGAAGATAGATCAATATAAATTACTTAATATAAACAAGAGAGAAAAAATGAGTTGAAAAACAAAGTAAACAAGCTCTGAGATTATGTGGGACTATAAGAAAAGATCTGATATTCATATTACTGGATTCTCAGAAACATAATTGAAAAAGAGTGTGGCTGAAAATTTATTCAGAGAAATAATGGCTGAAAAAATTTACAAATTCAGCATAAATAACAAACATGGATTCAAGAAGCTGAGTGAACCATAAACTATATAAACATAAAGAGGGTCATGTCAAAATCAATTATAACTTAATTTTTGAAAACTAAAAATAAAATATTGAAAAAAGCATAGGAAAAATAATACCTTACGTACATTAGAAAAACAATTAGAATGCTCTAGACTTCTATGTCTAATTAAATATCCTTCAGGGTAAATCAAAATATTCTCAAAGGAATCAAAACTATGAGAATTTGTCATCAGCACATCTGCCCTAAAAGGATGAGTAAAAGTAGCTCTTGAAGCAGAATCAGGGCAATTAAAATTGATAGTAATAGAAACAACAAATTTTAGAACATAAAGAAAGAACCACAGGAAGGAAAAAGAAATATGGACAAATACCATACATTTCCCTTCTTCTGATGAATTTCTAAATTATGCTTGTTGGCTGAAGCAAAATTTATTCCTTTTTTTGATGTGGTTCTCTATGTAAAGGAAATATTTATGATAATGCAATTGTAAATTGAAAAGGGATTTAAAAGAAGGTAAAACTTCTTTCTGGTGATGAAATTGTTCTTTATCTTGATTTTGGTGGCTATCATACAAATACATACATGTGATAAAATGACATAAAACTATATCATACATTATACCAATCAGTTTCCTGATTTTGATATTGTGCTACAGATATGTAAAATGTTACTGTTAGGGGAAAGGGTGAGGATACAGGGCGTGTTTCTGTACTATTTTTGCCACATCCTGTGAATCTAAAATTATTACCAAGACAATTAAAAAAGACAGGCTGTGAATGTATATATATACACATACACGCACATACACACACACACACACACATACGCACACATATATATATATATATATATATATATATGTATGTATGTATGCTGCTACTGAGTTGCTTTAGTTGTGTTCGACTCTGTGCGACCCCACAGATGGCAGCCCACCAGGCTCCACCATCCCCGGGATTCTTCACGCAAGAACACTGGAGTGGGTTGCCATTGCCCTCTCCAATGCATGAAAGTGAAAAGTGAAAGTGAAGTCGCTCAGTAAGTATACGACTCTGGCTCCTTTGTCCATGGGATTTTCCAGGCAAGAGTACTGGAGTGGGTTGCCATTGCCTTCTCCACACTAAAAGACATTAAAAGACATTTAATTTATATATATGTATACATTTATATATACATATATATACATATGTGTATATATGTGTACATATATATATATATATTTGTCTTTTAAAAATAAACACATTCCATATTCTGCACATAAAGACCTGTTCAGGACAGGTCACTCAATCTGGCTCACATCCAAACTTGGTCCTGATCCAGTACTGGATCTTTAAAGATGAAAGACTGGATCAAAAGAAAATTCTATAGGACTTCCCTGGTGGTCCAGTGGTTAAGAATCTGCCTGCCAATGTAGGGGACACAGGTTCTATCTCTGGCCTGGGAAGATTCCACAAGATGCAGGGAAGCTAAGCCCATGCACCCCAACTACTGAGCCCATGCTCTAGAGTCCATGAGCCACAACTACTAAGCGTGATTTCTACAACTACTGAAGCTTCTGCTCCTTATTAATCCATGCACTTCAATAAGAAAAGTCACTGCAATAAGTCTGTGTACCACAACTAGAGAGTAGCCCCTGTTCACTGTAAGCAGAGAAAGCCCGCACGCAGCAATGAAGACCCAGCACAGCCAAAAATAAAATAAACAAATAAATATTAAAAAAGGAAGTTCTAAAGAAATATCTATTATTAATATAAAGCGAAAGTGATAGTCATTTAGTTGTGCCTGACTCTCTACAACCCTATGAACTGTAATCTGCCAGGCTCCTCTGTCCACAGGATTCTCCAGGTAGGAATACTGGAGTGGGTTGCCATGCCCTCCTCCAGGAAATCTTCCTGACTCAGGGATCAAGCTTCAGTCTCCTGCATTGCATTGCAGGTGGATTCTTTATCATCTGAGTTACCTGGGAAGCTCATTATTAATACAAGGATTTACCTACCATGTGCCACATACATTAAATATACCATCTTATTAAACTTCACAACAGCACTACAATGTGGATATTATTTTGTCTCTCTTTTATTCAGAAATAAAGATAAAGCTTAAAATATTTAAATAACATATCTGGGATTATCTATCTAGTTAGTGGCCAAAGGCAATATTTAAACTTAAACAGTATCAGGCAGCCTATAACCAGGAAAACAAACCATATTATGTATTTCAAATAGAAAATGAGTTAACATAGGGAATTAGTTATGCAGGTTTTGAAAATGGAAAGAACAACAATTAAAATGTGTACTAATTCAAAAATTAGAAATCACAAGAAGCCAATATTATCTGAAGGGGTGCAGAATACAAGGGTAGAAATGTTAGTACTAGACCCTGGCACACAGGAAAGACTCCCACCTTTGGTGGCCAAAGCTCCAGAAGCAGTGCCACAGTAAGAAAAAGAGCTAGAGTGAAAATGGGTGTGAGGGAGTATGAGAGCAAGAGGAGGGACAGGGAGACGGAGACAGAAAGAGGCAGAAAGGAGATTATGGTTGTTTCTTATCTGCCAGCAGTGCCTCCTATGGGGCACACTCAAAGAGATTCCATCTGTAAAAATACCCTAGGAGACAGTTTGCAGACCTCCAGTGTAGATGCGTGAGGGGATAGAACAAAGGGTTGAAGCAATAACAAAAAAAATGACATAGACTGATTTTTTTTTAAAGTTATAATATTTATAGTGGAATATGCTGCCTGCAAACAAGGGATTATGTACAAACATCTAAAATTTGAAATCTAAAGGCCAAATTCATTTGTTACATTTTCTAAGATTTTTAAAATGATATAAATAATACATAATTCTATCTTTTTTCTTCCTTTCCACCAGCCTTCCAGAAATGCAAAGATATAAAATTTCACTTTTATATTTAAACAGTTGTGTACTTTTTTTTTTTTTTAACATTAAGAAATAATTCTAAACTCTGACATAATCCAAAGACAAAAAGTGCTGACTGGCTTCACTTTCTTTTCATAGATCCCTGGTTAGCGTTCAAAGTGCTAGTAAGGCCAAGGTCTCAGGTATATTTCTTTAATGTGCCAGTTAGCATCACTGTCCTTGTGCCCGTAGGTGATCTGTAAAGTTATTTAGACGTGTTAAAAGATGCTATGGCTGGGCCAGCAGCTGGGAGGTGCAACCCAAGGAACTCTGGCTGCTCAGGTGCAGGAGGGCCTAGAGGAGCTATCCAACATTGAAGGTCAGGAACGGAGGCAGAAAGGAGAGATAACCCTCGTCCAAGGTAAGGAGCAGCGGCTGTGCTTTGCTGGAGCAGCCGTGAAGATATACCCAACGCCCAAGGTAAGAAAAACCCAAGTAAGATGGTAGGTGTTGCAAGAGGGAATCAGAGGGCAGACACACTGAAATCATACTCACAGAAAACTAGTCAATCTAATCACACTAGGACCAAGCCTTGTCTAACTCAATGAAACCAAGCCATGCCTGCAGGGGCAACCCAAGACAGGTGGGTCATGGTGGAGAGGTTTGACAGAATGTGGTCCACTGGAGAAGGGAATGGCAAGCCACTTCAGTATTCTTGCCTTGAGAACCCCATGAACAGGAAAAAGGCAAAACGATAGGATACCAAAAGAGGAACTCCCCAGGTTATTAGGTGCCCAATATGCTACTGGAGATCGGTGGAGAAATAACTCCAGAAACAACAAAGGGATGGAGCCAAAGCAAAAACAGTACCCAGCTATGGCTGTGACTGGTGATAGAAGCAAGATCCAATGATGTAAAGAGCAATATTGTATAGGAACTTGGAATGTCAGGTCCATGAATCAAGGCAAATTGGAAGTAGTCAAACAAGAGATGGCAAGGGTGAACGTCGACATTCTAGGAATCAGAGAACTAAAATGGACTGGAATGTGTAAATTTAACTCAGATGACCATTATATCTACTACTGAGGGCAGGAATCCCTCAGAAGAAATGGAGTAGCCATCATGGTCAACAGAAGAGTCCAAAATGCAGTACTTGGATGCAACCTCAAAAACAACAGAATGATCTCTGTTTGTCTCCAAGGCAAAGCATTCAATATCACAGTTATCCAAGTCTATGCCCCAACCAGTAACGCTGAAGAAGCTGAAGTTGAATGGTTCTATGAAGACCTACAAGACCTTTTAGAACTAACACCCCCCAAAAGATGTCCTTTTCATTATAGGAGACTGGAATGCTAAAGTAGTAAGTCAAGAAACACCTGGAATAACAGGCAAATTTGGCCTTGGAATGCAGAATGAAGTAGGGCAAAGACTAATAGAGTTTTGCCAAGAAAATGCA
>SJYW01043757.1:130735-141553 GCA_006410735.1 Raphicerus campestris
GCATCTGGTCCCATCACTTCATGGGAAATAGATGGGGAAACAGTGGAAACAGTGTCAGGCTTTTTTTTTTTTTTTTGGCTCTAAAATCACTGCAGATGGTGACTGCAGCCATGAAATTAAAAGACGCTTAGTCCTTGGAAGAAAAGTTATGACCAACATAGATAGCATATTCAAAAGCAGAGACACTACTTTACTGACTAAGGTCCGTCTAGTCAAGGCTATTGTTTTTCCTGTGGTCATGGATGGATGTGAGAGTTGGACTGTGAAGAAGGCTGAGCACCAAAGAATTGATGCTTTTGAACTGTGGTGTTGGAGAAGACTCTTGAGAGTCCCTTGGACTGCAAGGAGATCCAACCAGTCCATTCTAAAGGAGATCAGCCCTGGGATTTCTTTGGAAGTAATGATGCTGAAGCTGAAACTCCAGTACTTTGGTCACCTCATGCGAAGAGATGACTCATTGGAAAAGACTCTGATGCTGGGAAGGATTGGGGGCAGGAGGAAAAGGGGACAATAGAGGATGAGATGGCTGGATGACATCACTGACTCAATGAACGTGAGTGTGAGTGAACTCCGGGAGATGGTGATGAACAGGGAGGCCTGGTGTGCTGCAATTCATGGGGTCGCGAAGAGGTGGACACGACTGAGCGACTGAACTGAACTGAAATATTGTTCACCAGAAATACTCTGGGGATGGGATGGGTCACTGCAAAACTCACTTGGTAGTATTGGTAGAAACTGTTATGCCTGCTGATGCTGCTACTGCTGCTAAGTTGCTCTTGTCGTGCCCGACTCTGTGCGACCCCATAGATGGCAGCCCACCAGGCTCCCCCATCCTTGGGATTCTCCAGGCAAGAACACTGGAGTGGGTTGCCATTTCCTTCTCCAATGCATGAAAGTGAAAAGTGAAAGTGAAGTCACTTAGTTGTGTCTGACTCTTTGCGACCACATGGACTGCAGTCCACCAGGCTCTTCTACCAGGCAAGAGTACTGGAGTGGGCTGCCATTGCCTGCAGATTAGTAAATATTTAAATATCAAGAAAATACACTCCTCTTCTGTGTTTTGGCATTCAATGAGAAAGAAAGAATTCTAGTTATTTTCTAGGGGCAAAAAATTCTTTTCAAAAAGCTGACTCTCAGAGATGTCAATGAGATTTAACCAATGGACTCTTGTCCCCATCCTCTCCCCCCACCACCCACCACGCCGCCCTGCATATATGTTGTTATCTTTGGAACCAACATTGAATGAAAGTAAAACAGTTTTGTATTTACTGGGTTTCTTCTGTAGAAAGTCAGTGTTGTCAGGATACAGTTTAGATTTTGAGATAATTCTATATGAAAAGAATGAGGTGTATTAGAGAAGGATTTTACACTTGGGAAGTGCACACTAATTATTTATATAAATCACCAAGAAGCAGAAACTAAATGGACAAAAATATACTTGCATCTCAGTGGCATAAAGGAAAGAAAGAGGAGAAGTTTATTTTAGTACCATAACACTTAACATGTCAGATATATAAGAAGTAATAAATGATAATTTGATAGAAGAAAAAGCTTTTCTCTGACTTTCATTTTTATTTTTATGAGCTAATTTCTATTGAGGTATAATTAATATTAACTTTTATTTCAGCTGAACAAAAGGATGATTCAATATTTGCATATAGTGTGAAATGCCCACCACAATGTCTTGTTAACATCCATCACTATACATAGATAGAATTTTTTTCTTGTGGTGAGCACTTTTAAGGTACTCTCTTAAAAACTTTCAAATATGCAAAAAAACTTTGTGGAATATATAATACATTATTATTAACACAGTTATGTTGCACACTATATCCCATGACTTATTTATTTTATACCTAGAAGTTTGTACCTTTTGACTCCCTTCACCCATTTCTCTACTCCTCATCCTCCCACCTCTGGCAACTACCAATCTGTTCTCTGTATTTATGAGCTTTTAAAAAAGATTCGATATATAACAATCTTGGTATTTGTCTTTCCTTGTCTGACTAATTTCACTTAGCATAATGCCTTCAGTCTCCAACTGTGTTATCATAGATGGCAAGATTTCATTCTTTTTTATGGCTCAATAGTATTCAAATACACACACCTATATATGTAATTGTTCTATAAATAGTTGTGATATATGTATATATATTCATTATTCAATATATATAGTCATTCATATATATATTATTCGTGTATATATATGTTCATTATGTTTTTTTATCCATTTATTCACTGATAAACAGGTTGTTTCCATTCTGACTTCACTTCACCTTTTAAAACTATGTTGCCTAAATGGTGATGGTGACAATATGTAATGGGAGACTTAATTTTAATTATGTCATTTTAGACTGACTTTGATCTTGTAAATATGACTAATATGAGAACTTGAGCAACATCTCACCAGCAACTTGAGAGTAGGTGAGTGATTTCCATAGTACTAATTAGTAAGTCATAAAATAATTGTAATGACTTAGTAAACCTGGTACATCATTTTGGAAAATGCATAATTTTGGAAATTGCATAAAATATGATAGAACAAGACAGGATGGGATAGGATAACATAGGATGGAATGGAGAAAAATATAGAATCCAAATGGATCAGGAGGTGAATAATATTTGGTGAAATGCTTACTTTGGTTGTATATATAAATATACATATGTACATATCTGTGTGTGTTCTGGGACATGATGTTAAATGAGCTGCTCACCATAAATTGTGGTCAAAATATTTTAATCTGAAAAATACAGTGAAAGAGATCTAACTGAAATAATTGTATAATTCCTTGTTATTTACACTAGTCAAACCAGTCTAGCTAATTTTCTTCCTCTGTTAGATGAAGGTAAAAGAAGGGTGAACTTGATGTCTTAAAATGCTGCTGCTGCCGCTTCTAAGTCGCTTTAGTCATGTTCGACTCTGTGTGACCCCATAGACAGTAGCCCACCAGGCTCCCCTGTCCCTGGGATTCTCCCAATTTCTCATAAAAATATCAATTTTGACTTGAGTAATTCTTTCTGTCCTCATTTTACTATAGATAAAAGTAAGAATTTGAACCTGTTTCAACATTTTTCATCACCTGTAGGATTACTATTACTCCAAATCACATAGGTCCAAACACAAGTGCATAGATCTGAAACTCCTTTTATGTGGTGGTTAGTTTTTAGACTGTCTTTATATCTAATTGTACAATGCATTCATTACTGGATATTTAGGATGTGGTAGGAATGGAAGAGCAGTTTTATTGTTCTAGAAAGTAGAAGACTGAATAATACTGATGTAGTTTGTGAGTTGTCATGTTTTGCCAACTTGACTGTGGTAAGCAGACTTGAAGATGGTCCCCCAATATTTCCCACTTCCTAGTGTTCACAGCCTTATTAATCCTGTCTCCTTTAGTAATGATTCTTATCAATAGACTATAGAAACGTTGAGGGGTACCACATCATATTACAAAGATTGTGACTTCTGTATTGTTGGGAGATTCTCAGTATTCCTTTCTCAGCTCGCACAATTTGATGAAGAAAGTTGCCATGTGGAAGAGGTCCACATGAGATGGCCTCCAGACAATAGCCAGCAGGGAACTGAGGCCCTCATCTCTCCAGGAACCATTCAATGGGAGCTAAATATTGCCCAAAACTAAACATTCCAAATTAGATTCTTCTCCAGTTGAATCTTCAGATGAAACCTCCCACTCTTGCCAGTAACTTGATCATGGTTTTTGGAGAGATTCTTAAGGAGAGGACCCATTTATGCCATATCTAAATTCTTGACGCGTAGAAATTGCTAATTTTAGGGTTAGTGTATTATACAAAGTCATGATAATTAATGAATTGGCATATACTATGGTTCTCAAACATGGGTCATTTGGCACTGGCTGGAAATACTTTTGGTTTTCATGACTTTAGGGGTGCTACTTGAATCTAGGTGGTAGAGGCTGAAGATGCTGGTAAATACAAGAGAGTCCCCTAACAACAGAGAAGTTTCTGACAACAAATGTCAATAGTGCTGAAGTTGAGAAATCTTGGTCTAAAACAGATTACAGTAACTTTAGATTGTTGATTTTAGATCTCATTTTCCACCTATTTCTAATATCTACTACTTAAAGCGAAATTGTTTTTAAATACATTTCTGGGAATCATGTAAAATCATTGGAATTTCATTCATTTCTGAAACATTACAACATTTATCCTTAGGAATGTCATAACAAAGAAAGTATGAAGTATATCTCCATTAAAATATTTTATTAATCCTAGAGCTATGTCCATTCTGAAATACATAGGCAAGCTAGAGGCTGATAATAAAGTATCGAAATGAGGCAGAGAAATTTTACATCATATTAATCTCACTAAGGTAATACCTGTTCACAGCCAAATTTATCTTTATATTTGGTAAGTTTGCTCCCCCTCAGGCTAAGGCTCATTATGCCAAGTTATATCTTACACTGAAATGGTTGACGTACAATGAAAGGAGATCCTAAAATCCTGGTGGGCGTGCCTGTAACTTTTCACACTTAAACTAAAGAGCTTCATGAACAAATCTATGAGGTTGTCACAGAGAAGCACACATTTCTCCACAAATGGAACTGTAAGCAACAAGTGCATACCGTGAATAGCTAGTATGTTTCGTTTATGACCTGTCCTGTCAGAGAAATAGCATAATCTGTATTGCACACAATTGATATATTTCCAGGATATAAAAACAACCTGAATAGTAACATAATAAGTACTGATATAACTGTGTTTCTGCCTTATTCAGAGCAATAATATTGCTCTGAATTACTTTTTTTTTTAAAGGAAACAAGAGTGACAACTGATAGTCCATTGACGAAATAGCTCCTCACACTAAAGCCAAGAATTGTATTGCTAAAAGTTACCTTAAGCACATGGTACCATGTAGCCATGCTCCATCACTGTCAAATAAGCTATAGAACCCTTTAGTCTTGAATGCATATATATCACTTCACTTTTGCCAGCATAGATCACGAGATACTGGTTAAGGACACAGCTGTCAAGGTCCCTTCAATCATATTCCTGTCCTAAATGTATTATCTAGGCTAAAGAGAGCTAACTGAAAGGCTGTTTCAAGCCCACATTGTAGCTTTGACCATGATCATGAGAAATTATGATTGATCAGCACAGATTTGAAAAGAGGTTAAAATGTACAACATGTGAAATGAAAGATATAGGCTCAGTATTCCTTCCATTCACTATTCAAAAACTCTAATGGCTCTTTATCCTCTACAAAAAGTTTAAACTCTGTCTGACATTTAATGGTTTCCTTCCAACTACTTTTTAAAAAATTTGTTTTTAGTATTTCCCATCTTGAAGTCTTTATTTCTGTTAAATTGAATCAGACTTCTTTCTCCTTCTTATGTCTGTGTCACAGCTTATGGGGTTCTCTAAATCTTAACGAACATTTTTTTCTTCCTGCACGAATTGTAATCATCCTCAAAAGTCTAGGTAATATACTACTTCTTCAATGATGTCTTCTTAGATCTATAGGAAGAGGATAGCTCTTTCCTTTCTCTAATATCATAAAATGCAATTTATATATATGTTTTAGTTCTTATTTTGCATTTAATTGCATTTCTGAATTACCTTTGTATTTCTCCAATGCACAATGTCTGCATATTATATACATATGTAATTGCCTGACCTAGATCCTAGTGAAATCTAAAGCACTTAAATTTGCAAATTCACATTTTTATTGCTTAATTATTAAAACTGTATTTCTTGTATGACTAGTTTGACTTGACTATTCCTGAGTATATCTTCCACTTTACAGAAAAAGAATACAAAACTGACAGAGAGTAGTATTTACATGGTAATTTATTAATTAAATGATTTATAGAAAGTCCCTCAATATCTTTTTTCAAACTTTAGTCTGGCACTACTACTAAATAAACATACTGATATTCCTTATTTCTTTCCTTGGTAAAAGAAGATGATCTAATTCATCTCAAATATAATGTTTGAAATTCTAAACTTACACTGGAATGAAAGTTTCTTTTCTAGGATAGGAAAGGCAATGTCATTAGTGTGCAATTACCAAAATGTGAGGAAAGTACAATTGCATTTAATTAAGCAGGTTTGGTGACTAAAATGTTAATACAGTTCTAGCTTATAAGCCTTAATATGTGCTTTGTGTGATGAATTCATAGTACATCCCAAGATTTATTTGGCTTGACTTTGCTGCCTGTAACAGAAGGAAGCTGAATGACTTAGAGAGAAGAATGAACAACTCTCCTTATTGTATACCATGTTTATTTATGGCATATTTGGGTTATAATAAAAGTTAGGCAAATTAGTATCTATCCTGAAGAATAAGATGTGAGAAGCTAACAATGAAGATAAAAGGAAGAGAATATAAACACAGATCAGATAATTATGCTTTCTCATTAACTCTCACTGAAATCTTTTAAATGAAATGAAATATCCTCCCATGTTTAGAAGATTGAATGTATTCCATTACTAGAATTTACCTGGTAATAAAATAAAAATATTGTGCTTTATAGATTGAAATTTAGGTTAATTCTGTTGTCTTGCCATTATATCCTAATGGGACCAGGCAACTAACATTTGCTAAAGGCATCAAAGTAACCTTCTAAGAATAAGTACAAAGTCATAAAACATTATAAACTGCATGCCAAAGACTTTGTGTGTACTTGTTTTGTGAATTTGCCTTTTACAGTGAGGAGTTTATATGTGTGATTCTTAAGAGGTAATATCAATATAAGTTTCCTTTTGTCTTTAGGATAGAAATATAGTATGATGGCTTTTTTTTTTCCTTTTGGAGAATAACAGTTTTTGAAATACACAGCCTTTCACTGAATGAGTAGCTCCAATTCCAATTTAAATAAAATACATTCTATTACTATTTTATTTTGGGGGGATTTAGATATATGATTGATAGGTAACTGTACAGAGAAGAAGCAGAGAGGTATATTTTTTTTACCTGTTTCACATAATATTATATGTAGTAAATACATAGAGTGCTTAAAAAGGAGATTTGTTTCTTGGGAAGCAGTTAGATGACACTGATGCTAGGATAGAAGCCNAATAAAATACATTCTATTACTATTTTATTTTGGGGGGATTAGATATATGATTGATAGGTAACTGTACAGAGAAGAAGCAGAGATGTATATTTTTTTTACCTGTTTCACATAATATTGTATGTAGTAAATACATAGAGTGCTTAAAAAGGAGATTTGTTTCTTGGGAAGCAGTTAGATGACACTGATGCTGGGATAGAAGCCTGGAAGAAAGGAGCTCATATAAAGTGCAGCACTTTTCAAACTGATTCTCATACCACCTGCACTACAATGAACAGGAATGCTTAATAAATATTTAAATTCCTGGCCCACTCAAAACATGCTGGGTCAAAATATTTCAGGGCTGGACAAAAGCATCTGGACATAAGCTTCTGAAGCATATTAAAAATTTAGAACTATTGCCAATAAGAGCATATGTTAATTTTTTTAAATAATAATAACTGTTTTAAAAAGCAGCAGGACACTCATCTTTAGTACTTTCTCCATCTCCTCTTATCTTTTTAGTTTAGCAACTCTATTTCATGGTTCTCTGAAGATTGCAATTCATATAGCCTACCAGGTGGAAGATAGTCACATCATAAAGCTCATATCTTTATATCTTTGTTCAAAAAGGCAGTCAAGTACTTCCCTGGTGTGCAGTGGTAAAGAACCCGCCTGCCAGTGCAGGAGACATGGGTTCGATCCTTGATCGGGCAGGATCTCACATTTTGCAGAGCAACTAAGCCCTTACACAACTATTGAACCTGGGCTCCAGAGCCTGGAGACGCAACAACTAAGCCCATGTGCTTCAGTTACTACAGCCCTTGCATCCTAGAGCCCATGCTCAGCAACAAGAAAAGGCATTGTAATAAGTCCACACATTGTAACAAAGATGCATACCATAAGTAGATAAAAGCCCGCACAGCAACAAAACCATAACCATAAACAAAGAAATAAAATTATTAAAAAAAAAAAGAAGGCAGCCAAGTTGGAGACTACATTCACTTGGCCTCAATTCCAAACTTCTAGGGAAGGGATTCAAATTGGTTCAGCTTGAATTAAGTATCTACCTCTGTCCAATAAGGTATGGGAGGCAAGAGGGCCAAGAAATAAAACATGGTCCCTACCCAATTACCTATGAANTCAAATTGGTTCAGCTTGAATTAAGTGTCTACCTCTGTCCAATAAGGTATGGGAGACAAGAGGGCCAAGAAATAAAACATGGTTCCTACCCAATTACCTATGAATTAATTTACAAAAATACTAAGCATAAGGAATTCCCTGGTGGTCCAGGCTTGAGTTCAGTCCCTGATGGGGAACTGAGATCCTTCAAGCTGTGATGCTGCTACCGCCACTAAGTCGCTTCAGTCATGTCCGACTCTGTGCAACCCCATAGGCTGTAGCCAACCAGGCTCCTCTATCCATAGGATTTCCCAGGCAAGAATACTGGAGTGCAGCCTGGCATATATATGTATGTCATTAAGTCATGTCTGACTCTTTGCAACCCCATGGACTATAGCCCACCAGGCTGTTTCTGTCCATGGAATTTCACAGGCAAGAATACTTGAGTGTGTTGCCATTTCCTTCTCCAGGGGATCTTTCTGACCCAGAGACTGATCCACATCTTCTANCTGGAAGAAGCACAAGCTGCAATCAAGATTGCCGGGAGAAATATCAATAACCACGGATATGCAGATGACACCAGCCTTATGGCAGAAAGTGAAGAGGAACTAAAAAGCCTCCTAATGAAATTGAAAGAGGAGAGTGAAAAAGTTGGCTTAAAGGTCAACATTCAGAAAACGAAGATCATGGCACTTGGTCCCATCACTTCATGGGAAATAGATGTGGAAACAGTGTCAGACTTTATTTTGGGGGGCTTAAAATCACTGCAGGTNAAGAGGAGAGTGAAAAAGTTGGCTTAAAGGTCAACATTCAGAAAACGAAGATCATGGCACTTGGTCCCATCACTTCATGGGAAATAGATGTGGAAACAGTGTCAGACTTTATTTTGGGGGGCTTAAAATCACTGCAGGTGGTGATTGCAGCCATGAAATTAAAAGACGCTTACTCCTTGGAAGGAAAGTTATGACAAACCTAGATAGCATATTCAAAAGCAGAGACATTACTTTGCCAATACAGGTCCATCTAGTCAAAGCTAGGATTTTTCCAGTGGTCATGTATGAATGTGTGAGTTGGACTGTGAAGAAAGCTAGCATCAAAGAATTTTTGCTTTTGCATTGTGGTGTTGGAGAAGACTCTTGAGAGTCCCTTGGACTGCAAGGAGATCCAAACAGTCCATTCTGAAGGAGATCAACCCTGGAAGTTCTTTGGAAGGAATGATGCTAAAGCTGAAACTCCAGTACTTTGGCCACCTCATGCGAATTGTTGACTCATTGGAAAAGACTTTGATCCTGGGAGGGGCTGGGGGCAGGAGGAAAAGGAGAGACAGAGGATGAGAAGGCTGGATGGCTTTACCAACTCGATGGACGTGTTTGAGTGAACTCTGGGAGTTGGTGGTGGACAGGAAATTCTGACGTGCTGCAATTCATGGGGTTGCAATGAGTCGGACATGACTGAGCGACTGTACTGAACTGAACTGAGGTGGGTGGAATGGTGAAATGGGAGGTTCAAGGGGGACATATATATACCTATGGCTGATTCATGTTAATGTATGGCAGAAATCTACACAATATTATAAAGCAATCATCTTCCAATTAGAAAGAAAAAGAGGGGAAATAAAGAAAAGAAGTAATAATGTGCTTTTTAATCTGTTGGAAGAATTAGAAGAGATAAGTTATGTAAAATAGATAATAAAAATAAAAATTTTACACCTGGTAAGGACTTAATAGATATTGGTTATTTCTCCTTTCACCAACATTCTCAGTGGGTCTGATCCTTCTAGTTATATCTCTCTGTCATATGTATAAGGAAAGATGGACTCTAAAACTAGTTCAAGAACTTGTTATGTTGACTCACAGAAACATCTTGGTGAAAAGTGAAAGTGAAAGTGAAGTCGCTCAGTCATGTCCCACTCTTTGCGACCCTGTGGACTGTAGCCCACCATGCTCCTCTGTCCTGGGATTTTCCAGGCAAGAGTACTGGAGTGGGTTGCCATTTCCTTCTCCAGAGGATATTCCCAACCCAGGGATCAAACCCAGGTCTGCCGCATTGTGAGCAAGATGCTTTACCTTCTGAGCCACCAGGGAAGTCCAAAGAACTTGTTATGTTGACTCACAGAAACATCTTGGTAACTGAACTTTATTTTAATGCTATAACAATAAAGTCAAGAAGATACCGGCTCGAGCTGTGTAAGTTCTGGGAGACTGAGAGTGAAGACGAGAAGCTTGTTTAGCAATATCTGTTCATGTAATAGTCCTTAACCATCACATGATGCATTGCATTATAGATTTGATGCACTTGGCCCAGGAATTGGGCTCTCCAGCATCAAATTAGGCAAGACTGCAATGCTAAACTCTTTCATATCTATTGGGCCTGATGAGGGCAGTTGAATTTCCAAGTCCTGATATTTATTCTTTCAACTTAATTATCCACAAATATTGGTCTATAGTTCAGTTCCCATCTAAATGTTTTTAGACTAAAGTGCTTTTTACCTTCATATGTCATTGTAGAAAGCTAATGAGCTATATTATATATCCTGCTCAGTGCTGGAAGGAATACTGCTTAAGAATGCTCAAGAATATAGGAGGATATTGTGATAGTCATAAAATGAATCCAGCAGCTCTACTATTTTGTCAATCAGATGTCACAGAATGTCTAAACATAT
>SJYW01043757.1:154567-169281 GCA_006410735.1 Raphicerus campestris
TTTTCATTCCTATCCAAAGAAAGGCAATGCCAAAGAATCCTCAAACTACCAAACAATTGCACTCATCTCACATGCTAGTAAAGTAATGCTCAAAATTCTCCAAGGCAGGCTTCAGCAATATGTGAGCTGTGAACTCTCTGATGTTCAAGCTGGTTTTAGAAAAGGCAGAGGAACCAGAGATCAAATTCCCAACATCCACTGGATCATGGAAAAAGAAAGAGAGTTCCTGAAAAACATCTATTTCTGCTTATTGACTATGCCAAAGCCTTTGACTGTGTGGATCACAATAAACTCTGGACAATTCTGAAAGAGATGGGAATACCAGACCACCTAACCTACCTCTTGAGAAATCTGTGTGCAGGTCAAGAAGCAACAGTTAGAACTGGACATGGAACAACAGACTGGTTTCAAATAGGAAAAGGAGTATCAAGGTTGTATATTGTCACCCTGTTTATTTAACTTATATGCAGAGTACATCATGAGAAATGCTGGACTGGAAGAAACACAAGCTGGAATCAAGATTGCCGGCAGAAATATCAATAATCTCAGATATGCAGATGACAGCACCCTTATGGCAGAAAGTGAAGAGTAACTAAAAGGCTTCTTGATGAAATTGAAAGGGAAAAGCGAAAAAGTTGACTTAAAGCTCAACATTCAGAAAATGAAGATCGTGGAATCTGGTCCCATCACTTCATGGGAAATAGATGGGGAAACAGTGGAAACAGTGTCAGACTTTATTTTAGGGGGCTCCAAAATCACTGCAGATGGTGACTGCGGCCATGACATTAAAAGATGCTTACTCCTTGGAAGAAAAGTTTTGACCAACCTAGATAGTATATTCAAAAGCAGAGACATTACTTTGTCGACTAAGGTCCGTCTAGTCAAGGCTATAGTTTTTCCTATGGTCATGTATGAATGTGAGAGTTGGACTGTGAAGAAGGCTGAGTGCTGAAGAATTGATGCTGTTGAACTGTGGTATTGGAGAAGACTCTTGAGAGTCCCTTGGACTGCAACGAAATCCAACCAGTCCATTCTGAAGGAGATCAACCCTGGGATTTCTTTGGAAGGAATGATGCTGAAGCTGAAACTCCAGTATTTTGGCCACCTCATGCGAAGAGTTGACTCATTGGAAAAGTCTCTGATGCTGGGAGGAATTGGGGGCAGGAGGAGAAGGGGACGACAGAGGATGAGGCTGGATGGCATCACAGACTCGATGAACGTGAGTCTGAGTGAACTCCGGGAGATGGTGATGGACAGGGAGGCCTGGTATGCTGTGATTCATGGGGTCGCAAAGAGTCAGACACGACTGAGTGACTGAACTGAACTAAACTGATCCTGAGTTTGCCCAGATCCCATAGTTGAAGCTCCATAAAACTGCCCAAGTCAAAATAGGGGATCAGCATAAATGGGGCCCTTCATGTAATCCATACATCTGCCTGAGTGATTACAAATTTGGGGCTTCCCTCAACTTGCCACTCAGGTTTGATAATTCACTTGAACAACCCAAAGAACTCAAGGAAGCTGTATGCTTATGACTGCAATTTCATTATAAAGGATACAATTCAGGAACATTCAAATAGAAAGAGAATTATCTGACAAAGTATGCAGGGCTCCAAGTATAGGGTGAGGCTTCCATGCCCTCTTTAGCACCTCTGAATCTCAATGTACTCACCAACCCAGAAGCCTCTCAAAACCGTTTCATTCAAGTTTTAATCAAGGTTTCATTACAATAGGCATGACTGATTAGATCATAGACCCCAGACAACTGAGCTTGATCTCCAGCTCCATTCCCACTCCAGCTCCATTCCCACTCCAGCTCCATTCCTAGGAGGCTGGGGGATCAGGGAGAACTACCCTCTAATCAACTGTTGGTTCTAGTCTTCCAGAAGCTATTGAGGGGTTTACACTGAGTCAACTAATTAGCATAATGTCAGGCAGGATGCAAAGAGTCTCCTTATGAATAACAAAAGACACCCATCACTCAGGAAATCCCAAGAGTTTTAGGAACGCTATGCCAATAACCAGGAACAGAGTCAAATATATTTCATACTATTCAACAGAATTTTTCCCTGTAATTCCAGCGGTTACATGTAGACCAATTAGATCATACTTCTCACTCTCATAATATCTTGTTCTCTATGCTTGGATCTTCATTATTTTCTGAATAGATTAAAACAGTGTCTGAAAATATTTAGAAATGCATGAACTGATCAGTAATTTTCAATGGTGAAAAAGTTTATATAGATTTTACAAACTTGAAATATAAAATTCGTCATGACCTTTATGTGCTTTTCTTTTTTTCCCTAAGTGACAATTATGCTCTGCAAGAGTATAAATGAAGCTAAAAATCTTACCAGTTATTTTATGATTGGCTTCAGTTATTCATGATTTTCCTATTTATATAGCATTTGCCTGTTTTTTCACTTCTTTAGTTTTGATTCCCAAGTTACTACTATATTGCATATCTTCAATTCTAAAGCTGAGTGTATAGCTCAAGATATGTTGCTGCTGCTAACTCACTTGTTAGATGATAATAAATAACCACAGAACTCAGTGACTTAATACAGCTCATTGTTGCTCTTATTTTTGCTTCATATCTAAAAGGACAGCAGGGTGCTCTTCTCACTACAGTCACCAGGACCAAAGGCCTTCAGAGGCTTCATCCTGACACCTGTTTCTTAGATTACCATGGCAGAGAAACAAGATCCTGGCAGTCCATGCACTGTCTCTAAAAGGTCTGCCCAGAATGGACATGTCTCATTGCTCACATGTTATTGACTAAACCCCCATGAATTCTTCTCGACTTAACTGCAGGTACCATGAGCCTATCAGGTTTTGGTAGGAAAAATCTAAACTGGCTTCCCAGGTGGCTCAGCTGGTAAGGAATCCCCCTATAATGTGGGAGACTGGGGTTAGATCCCTGGGTTGGGAAGATTCCCTGGAGAAGAGAATGGCTACCCTCTCCAGTGTTCTGACCTGGGAATTCTTTGGAATCACAAAAAGTCGGACATTACTGAATGAGTATCACTTCACTAAACCCTTAATTATTTTCCTGGAGAGACTTTGACTAATTGAAAGGATTTTTTTTCCCTATGTTTCCATAAACCATTCACAGGTTTTAACAGTGAGTTTAATGGCCAAGCCCTTGATTTGATGCTCACCACGTTTGAATTTTAATTGGCTCTTTTAATACAAATAATTTCTCAATTTTATTGTTTTCATAATTTGGATTTGAAAAGCAGTTCTGCTTCTAAACAAACACATCCCTGAATTTGTGGATTATTTCTATTTCTTTTAAATCTGTTTTCCTGAGCTCGTCTTTTTCATCTGATTACTTGAAAATAACAGCCAATAACAACTATAAACCATTATTATTCTATTTTTCACTATTAGATCAGTTCCAGCACTAAAAGTTCATGTGGTAAATGAGCTGCCTTCCAAGCAAAGGGGAAATGTTACCAAGTGCTTTAACCCTGCATAACATGGACCATCATTTCCGGTCCTTGTATTGGTTATCTCCCTACTTATTACCTAATCCTTGTATTAATCCCATATGTTTTAATCTTAATGCCACAAAACATCCATTATCAATTTCTGTATAAATCAGAATAGGATATTTTCATTTGCTCTTTTGCAGTCTATGGGGTCACAGAGTCAGACACAATTTAGCAATTGAATAAGAACAACAGTAATCACCTGATCACCTATACACTTCTCTTCACTTCTTTGACACTTGCTATGGGGAGAGACAAGAGGTAGGGGTTGAGGGGTATGACATGCACAGAATTCAGTTGGCTTGATGTTATTATCTGCATCAATAGATTCTGTCATCTTCCAGATTGCCAGAGAAATCAATAAAAATCAATGGAAGGAGATTGGGAGGGTAAAAGGAAAGTAGGTTATTTACTCTCCTGGATTCTTCCCCTTCAGGTTACTACAGGTTGACCAAATTCTTCTATTGAAAAATAGACCAATCTATTGTAGGCCCTTTCCATACAACTGTACTATATAGGTTCTAGAAATTAACACTTCTTCTTACCTCTTTAGATACAGTTGTTATAACATCTATCCAATGTCATGAGGCCTAGGATACATCATTCCTGGTTAGTTTACCTAACATCTAATGACTACACTTTGTAAATGCTTCAATCATCTAGTTTAAAGGGGCTTCCTTTTAGGACTCTGATTGATTATGTTATGTTTCAAGAGTAGAATACCCCTGAATCTTTGCAGCTTAACATAATGAAAGCTCTTTTCTTTCCTAGGCTATCTATCCCATATGTGTAGGTAGGGAGATCTGTTCCTTCTAGTCATTGAACATTACAGGCTTCAGCTTGGCTTATGCTTCTGTGACCAATGCGGGCATAGGAAGAGCATGTGCTACTCAATTTAAGGGCATTTCTGCTTCTGCCTGGATGTGACATCCGTCCCTTTTACTTACATTCTAACCTCAATGGTTCAGAATTTACCACCCTATAATGTGTAACCCGAATGGGGAGACCTGGAGAATTTAATGATTACTTTACAAATCTTTCAAAAGTGGTTTTTGAAGTATATTGTTATGATGAACTTGAAGCAAGAATTAAAACTCATGTTTAACTTCATACATATATACAGCAAGAATGGCAACACTGCGTATACAGACTGAGTCTATTTGTCCTCAAGCAAATAAACCTGCTAGTTTAATCCAAAATTAGTCCAAAATTAGTCCTCACAACTAGTCCAAAAGAGTGTAAACTCACAGATAAGAAAAAAATGGAAATTGAACTGTACTCAGGCCAGTTTATGAGCCGTCCCGTTCTCTCAGCTCTGCTCTAAGCCTGGGCTTGAGTGTTGGCCATTTTCCCAGCTTCCTACACAAGAGCATCTCCAGTGATGGCTTTCACTCTTCCTAAAGGCTCAGAGCCAAGCCTTATTCACTACTGCATTTGCCTCATTTTCAAAATATCCTATCATCCCAAGAGTGAAAGTGGAGCTTCAGCAAGAATTCTGTTGTACCCTCATGGTATGAGATGCTGCTGCTCTGGCTCTTCAGTGTGGCCAAAATGGACTCAAGGAACAGCCATTTTCCCCAGCAGCTATCCAAAGGGATCAGTTAGTAAAATTCAGAGGACTGGGAGAGGAAATCACACATGAAATGATCTTTGATCTAACAAAGACAAAGAGTAGGAAGAGTGCACTGAGAGATTGCTTTCCCTTTCTTTCCTATCAGTTTTGAGATGGTGGTATCATAGAGACTCTCTGCAGATATTCCACGTAACTAAGCAGCTGACTGCATTTCCTGGGAAGCTGTGAGAGTTCAGTAACATGCAACTTTAAACTCACTTGCCTTTCTTCACTGCCTCACTTTCCTTTATACTCTTGTTTCCCTCTGAATGTACTGCCTCTCTCAATACAGTGTTTACACATAAAGTTTGCCTTAGGAAATATTTGCTAAAGAATCTAGTCTTAGAAAACTCGTACCAAGGATGGTCATAAAGAGAAAACCTTCAGGAGGAAATTTGGTGTTGAGTTTCTCACTTGTCTGAAAGCAATAAAGACTCCATCACTTGGGGTGCATTTTACCAGAAATGCACTAACCATAGCAGTATTTAACCTTTTAGCAATAAATAATAGAATTTAGATATTTTTGTGGTTTTTGGCTCATTCAGTTTTTCATTGACCTATTATCACACTTTTCCCTCTCAGAGTTTCTTTTCTTTTTCTTTGCCACTTATGAAAATTCTTCATCAGATTGTTGCTCTTTTTTTTAAGTAACAGACATATAATCTTTATTAAAAAACTATGAAAAGTATTGAAATGTTACTACATTTACAGATAAGTCACTTTTAATCACATTTCCAGAGACAATGTCAGTTTTTAACAGATTCATTCAAAGAAAATTAACTGAATTTTATTTTGAATTATCATTGCCCTTATGTTGGTTTTGCAGCTGCCATTAGAATTTTCTGACCCAAATCTGACCCAAATCATGCCAAACTCTGAATCAGTTCAAACTCACTTGTGAATCAGAGGAAGAAAAAGGGAGAATGTTCTAGATAGCAACATTCTCCCAAAGAAAAAGGGAGAATGTTCTAGATAGCAACAGAAGCTAGTAGACAGTCTGACTTAAAAGGGCTCAAACAGGTAGGAGTTACTTATATCACACAAGTCTGACATTAGGCATTTACTGGTGCTGGTTTACCTACCCAAGCCCGTTAAGTCTCCCTGCTGGGTCATTCTTAGATGTTGGTTTGTGTCCACATGTTTAATAGCTTTCTAGGGTTGCCATAATAGGACCACAGACTAGGCAGGTTAAAACAGAAATGGGTTTTCTCATTATCAAGTTGTTGGCAGAGTTAGTTTCATTCTGAGGCCTTTCTCTTGGTTTATTTATGGTCCTCATTCTCCGTGTCTTCATGTGGTCTTTCCTCTGTGCATGAGTGTATGTTCCAAGTTCCTCTTCTTATAAGGACTCCAGTCATAATGGCTTGGGGTCCATCCCAATGACTTTAACTCCCTCTGTGACAATTCTGTCTCCATATATAGTCATTCTTATGAACTGGAGGTTAGGGCATCAACATAAAAATTTTGGTGGAGGGGCACTATTTCAGCCCACATGACTATGACTTTGTGATCTTAAGATGAATGCCATGACTCATATTTACTATAAAAATAGAAAAGAGAGAGAAAGAGAAAGTAAGGGCCCTGTTATCTTTATTCCCTTTTTAACAGGAAAACAAAAGCTTCCCATACCACCATGCTTTCTTTCCTCATGTAGTTGATTCATGTATTTGGCTCAGTAGTCAAAACTGTGTCACGTGGTTACTTCCAGCTTCAAGAATGGCTGAACAAGTGACAGGGCTTTTGAACAGTTACATGAACTCTAACTATAGATTGATGGTAAAGGAGAAAAGGAAAACAGTGATTAACAAGGGATTTGGGGCCACTCAAACTACAGAATCTGTTCCAGAGAATTTCACAGAATGTTTAAAAAATGTATATTTATTCATTTACTACTAATGGCATACCATACTAAACACTCAAGATATACAAATTAAAAAAAACATCCTGCCATCAAGGAATTTATAGTATGATGTGGAAAACAGAAAATTAAAACCAGAAATTACAGTACAAAATGGCAATAAAAATGATGGAGAGCAGCACAGCATACTATAGACAATCCTAGGAAAGGCAACAAACCCGGTCACAGAAGATCCTCAAAGGCTCCACAAAAAAGTGACATCTATGCCTCTCTTATCATTAACATGCAAGTGACTGATGAACAATACATACTTTGTAGAGGTATTTTAAGCAATAAGTAAACTAATGTGCCCAGAGAAGGCAATGGCACCCCACTCCAGTACTCTTGCCTGGAAAATCCCATGGAACCTGGTGGGCTGCAGTCCATGGGGTCACTAAGTTGGACATGATTGAGCAACTTCACTTTCACTTTTCACTTTCATGCATTGGAGAAGGAAATGTCAACCCACTCCCATGTTCTTGCCTGGAGAATCCCAGGGACAGGGGAGCCTGCTGGGCTGCTGTCTATGGGGTCGCACAGAGTTGGGCACAACTGAAGTGACTTAGCAGTAGCAAACTAATGTGCCAGAAATCACAAGCACAGGACTAGGCACAAGCACAAAATAATGACAATGTCTGTACATTTACTGATAATTGTGGGTGTTTTTTTTTATTAAAAAAATTTTTTTTGGTTTGTTTACTTTGTCACTGAAGAACTATGGACAGAGGTTTATGACAGTCTACAGGATGCAGCAATCAAGAACATCCCCAAGAAAAAGAAATGCAAAAAGCAAAAATGGGTGTCTGAGGAGGCCTTACAAATAGGTGAGAAAAGAAGAAAAGCTAAAGGCAAAGGAGAAAAGGAACGATATATCCATTTGAATGCAGAGTCCCAAAGAATAGCAAGGAGAGATAAGAAAGCCTTCCTCAGTGATCAGTCCAAAGAAAGAAGAAAGTAATAGAATAGGAAAGACTAGAGATTTCTTCAAGAAAATTAGAGATACCAAGGGAACTTTTGATGCAAAATGGGCACAATAAAGGACAGAAACAGTATGGACTTAACAGAAGCAGAAGATATTAAGAGGTAGGAAGAATACACAGAGAACTATTAAAAAAAAAATCATGACCCAGATAACCATGACGTTTTGATCACTAACCTAGAGCCAGACATCCTGGAATATGAAGTCAGGTGGGCCTTAGGAAGCATCACTATAAACAAAGCTAGTGGAGGTGATGGAATTCCAGCTGAACTATTTCAAATCCTCCAAGATGATGCTGTGAAAGTGCTGCACTAAATATGCCAGCAAATTTGGAAAACTCAGCAGTGGCTATGGGACTGGAAAAGCTCAGTTTTCATTCCAATCCCAAATCTCACATGCTATCAAAGTAATGCTCAAAATTCTCCAAGCCAGACATCAACAGTACATGAACCATGAACTTCCAGATGTTCAAGCTGGATTTAGAAAAGGTAAAGGAACCAGAGATCAAATTGCCAACAACCACTGGATCATAAAAAAGTAAGAGAGTTCCAGAAAAATATCTACTTCTGTTTTATTGACTATGCTAAAATTTTTGTCTGTGTGGATCACAACAAATTGTGAAAAATTCTTACTGAGATGGGAATACCAGACCACCTAACCTCCCTCCTGAGAAATCTATAGGCAGGTCAAGAAGCAACAGTTAGAACTGGACATGGAACAACAGAATGTTCCCAAGTCAGGAAGGGAGTACATTAAGGCTATAGATTGTCACCCTTCTTATTTAACTTATATGCAGAGCACATCATGGAAAATGCTGGGCTAGATAAAGTGCAAGCTGGAATCAAGATTCCTGGGAGAAATATCAATAACCTCGGATATGTCAATGACACCACCCTTATGGCAGAAAGCGAAGAGCTAAAAAGCCTCTTGATGAAAGTGAAAGAGGACAGTGAAAGAGCTGGCTTAAAACTCAACATTCAGAAAACGAAGATCATGGAATTAGGTTCCATCACTTCATGGCAAATAGATGGGGAAATGGTAGAAACAGTGTCAGACTATTTTCTTGGGCTCCAAAATCACTGCAGATGGTGATTGCAGCCATGACATTAAAAGATGCTTGTTCCTTGGAAGAAAAGCTATGACAAACCTAGACAGCATATTAAAAAGCTGAGACATGACTTTACCAACAAATGTTTATCTAGTCAAATCTATGGTTTTTCCACTAGTCATGTATGGATGTGAGAGTTGTACTATAAAGCAAGCTGAGAGCTGAAGAATTGATGCCTTTGAACTGTGGTGTTGGAGAAGACTCTTGAGAGACCCTTGGACTGCAAGGAGATCCAACCAGTCCATTCTGAAGGAGATCAGTCCTGGGTGTTCATTGGAAGGACTGATGCTGAGGCTGAAACTCCAATATTTTGGCCACCTGATGTGAAGATCTGACTCACTGGAAAAGAGTCACAATGCTGGGAAAGAAAGATGGCTGGGTGGCATCACCGACTCGATGGACATGAATTTGAGTAAGCCCTGGGAGTTGTTGATGGACAGGGAAGCCTGGTGTGCTGCAGTCCATGGGGTCACAAAGAGTCAAGACACAACTGAACAACTTCAGTTCAGTTCAGTCACTCAGTTGTGTCCGACACTTTGCGACCCCATGAATTGCAGCATGCCAGGCCTCCCTATCCATCACCAACTTCCAGAGTCCACTCAGATTCATGTCCATAGAGTTAGTGATGCCATCCAGTCATCTCATCCTCTGTCGTCCCCTTCTCCTCCTGCTCCCAACCCCTCCCAGCATCAGAGTCTTTTCCAATGAGTCAACTCTTCGCATGAGGTGGACAAAGTACTGGAGTTTCAGGTTCAGCATCATTCCTTCCAAAGAAATCCCAGGGCTGATCTCCTTTAGAATGGACTGATTGGAGCTCCTTGAAGTCCAAGGGACTCTCAAGAGTCTTCTCCAACACCACAGTTCAAAAGCATCATTTTCTTCGGGGCTCAGCTTTCTTCACAGTCCAACTCTCACATCCATATATGACCACTGGAGAAACCATAGCCTTGACTAGACAGACCTTTCCTTGACACAATAGTAAACACTTTTGTACTTCTCAAGGGTTCCCTTTTGCTCAGTTATTCCTTACAATAATTGAAGAGGTAGTACTATTATTGACCTCATTGTAGATGAATTACAACATTAAGTAATTGTGGAAGGTCATATAACTTTTAAAAGACAAGGCTATGATTTTGAGTCAAGTCAGTTTAACCCTGAAGCTCACATTCTATCTACCCAGTCATCAAAGTTCTCATTTTACTCTGCCTCTGATTCTTACTTCAAGTGATGTTAAGAATGTACTCATACTAAAACTATGGGCTTCCCAGCTGGCTCAGATGGTAAAAAATTTGCCTGCAATTCGATCCTTGGGTTAGATCCCTGGGTCAGGAAGATCCTCTGGAGAAGTAAATGGCAATGCCCTCCGGTATTCTTGCCTGAAGAATTCCATGGACAGAGGGGCCTAATGGGCTACAGTCCTTGGGGTCTCAAAGAGTTGGACAGAACTGAACCAGTAACACTAACACCCTGATGCCTGAGTTTCTGTTTCTGGCAATCTACCTACCTGATAGGCTACATAAACTAAGTCACGTCCAACTCTTGTAACTCCATGGACTGTAGCCCACCAGGCTCCTCTGTCCAAGGAATTTCCTAGACACAAATACTGGAACAGGTTGCCATTTCCTCTTCCAGTATATCTTCTCATCCCAGGGATTGAACCTAAGTCTCCTGCAGTGGAGGCAGATTCTTTACTGCAAAACCACCAGGGAAGCCCCACAGGCTACTGTACTGCATTTTTTTTTTTTAAGTTATGTCCATCTAATCAAAGCTATGGTTTTTCCTGTAGTCATGTACATGTGAGAGTTGGACTATAAAGAAAGCTGAGCACTGAAGGATTGATGCTTTTGAACTGTGGTTTTGGAGAAGACTCTTCAGTTCCTTGGACTGCAAGGAGATCCAATCAGTCCATCTTAAAGGAGATCAGTCCTGAGTGTTCATTGGATGGACTGATGTTGAAGCTGAAACTCCAATACTTTGGCCACCTGATGTGAAGAGCTGACTTATTGGAAAAAGCCCCTGATGCTGGGAAAGATTGAAGGCAGAAGAAAGGGACAACAGAGGATGAAATGGTTGGATGGCATCACTGACTCAATGGACATGAGTTTGGGTGAACTCCAGGAGTTGGTGATGGACAGGGAGGCCTGTTGTGCTGCAGTTCATGGGGTCGCAGAGTCAGACACGACTGAGTGACTGAACTGATACACATACCAACTCAAATCTATGTGTTCTCTTTAAAGATAAAGTCACACACATGGCAGCAGGCTCTTAAAAAAAAAAAAAAGATATCTATTTCCAAGTAAGACCATGTAATAATCTTTTCCTCAAATGGCAAGATTATAAATTCCATTAGTGCATAAAATCCCATCATTTTCCTAAGGCTGGTCATTTTCTCCACCCATGTTTTTTCCTCTTTTGGGATATGTTACAAATCAAATATTGTCAATTTGGCATTCAGACAACTTGGATTCAGACTTTAGACACTGTTATAGGTTCTCTATGGGCTTCCCTTGTGGCTCAGAGGTTAAAGCATCTGCCTCCGATGCAGGAGACCTGCGTTTGATCCCTGGGTCGGGAAGATCCCCTGGAGAAGGAAATGGCAATCCACTCCAGTATTCTTGCCTGGAGAATCCCATGGACCGAGGAGCCTGGTGGGCTACAGTCCACGGGGTTGCAAAGAGTCGGACACGACTGAGCGACTTCACACACACATAGGTTCTTTTGGGGCAAGGAAAAATAGTTTTCTTTTTATGCAGCAACTATTTCTTCTCTTGTTGTTTTTATTTTTATTGTTATGTTTCATATTTTGTTTCATTGTTATCCAAACTTAATATGGTTTCTATTTAGTTCTTTGTTTTAGGATATAATTAAAGGAAATACATTCACTAACTATAATACAACTTTTAATTTTTCAGTGACACACATTTTTAAGTTAGTAAAGCTTCAATTTTTCTTATTTTCCTCTGGCTGGGAAAAGAGTCTGCTAAAGTCATGTGCAACAATGGGATTTGAAGAGTACCTCTGAAAAATAAAAATGGAAGATAATTGGTCCTTACTTTTCATTTTATATATCAACTATTAAATGTATACACAGTACTGGCAATTATTCATAATCAAATTCTATGCTTTGAGAAGTCAGCAAATCCACAATCCTGAAAATGCTGGTTATTTTAATGCAAATATGTACTGTGTATAAACAATAGTAACTCAGGAAATGGACTTTTCTTTGTAGCCAAAAGTGGTGGTAGCAAGTTTTTAACTCTAGGTTTTAAAGTTTGCTGCTACCTACTATTCATTTTTCTATAGTGATCTCTTGCCTGTGTATTTTCCAAAATCATATTTATTGTTTGTTTCCAGTTGATATAGAAGGTTTTCATTTCTTACTAACCTGTTATGCTTTTTTGATTTTTATGGAATAAATAAATTTAAAAATTGTGTCAAGAATTATCAAGGTCCTTGATAATTTCCAAGGATGTATTCTTTTACTTGTTATGATGCTGCTATTTCCATGTTACCTTGATACAGTAGCAAAGTTGCAATTGATTCTGTATAATAACTACATTTTGAAATAGACCTTTTCATTTTTCTCTTGGCAATGCCTATTTCTACTTTAGAATCTCTATGGACTTAATACTTGAAGCCAATTGAGTTTTATTACATTTTAATGTTCCCAATACTGTGATGGCATAAATTAGCTAACCTCTAACTTGTTAATAGCCTTCTGTTAAGATGTGACAAACAAAAATTTGTACTGTGTATTATGATGGTTATACAATTGTAGCTCTGCTCATTTCCAGCAATCAACATTGTGGGTGCCATTCATGTTCACTCTAGGCCTCAAATTTCTTGTCTCTAAACTAGTAATAGATCTCACTAGAATAACTCTTTCTCTGAATTGCTGTGAGGGTCAAAGGACATAAGATATGACTTGGCTTCTCAAAGTGGAGAACCATGATTCCTAGGAGGAAAATTAGTAATTAGGAGGTGCAGAACTCTTAGAATAAAGAATGTGCATCCTCCAACAGGACGGATTTCACTGAAAATATAGGAGGAGAAAAATGAAAAAAAAAATATAATAAAACAAACAACAGTATTATGGTATGGAATTTAAAACTTACATGAACGTTTAAGAGAAAACATTCAAAACTAACAGTGATAAAAGGTCTCTTATGGAACTAAAATTCTCTTTTGTCACTCTCCTCTGTTTATCTCAACCACTTACTCTCCTATCAAGCTTCTATATTTACTTTTCTCTACCTTATGAGGACTTGAGAAATAAGCATACAAATTTTCCTAATTATGTACAAAAATGACATTCAAATATGACATATTACTATCACCTTTGGTCTTTCTGAAATTGTGTTCAATATCTTGAAAATACTTCATTATCTGCAGTTTACCACTTAATTCAAGTAGGTATCTTTACTCTGTGATCGCTGTAACTACCTTGCAGCTGACCTACTATCTATTCTGGTTTCTATTCTGGTTTCTGTATCTATTCTGTATCTATTCTGGTTTCTGTATCTATTCTGGTTTCTCNCTTCTTCTTCTTCTCACCTTCTTCTTCTTCTCCCCTTCTTCTTCTTCTCACGTTTTCTTCGTCTTCTCACCTTCTTCTTTTTCTGCTTTTACTTCTACTTGTTCTTCCCATTTTCTTCTTCTTTTTCTTCTCACATACTTCTCCTCTTTCTCACCTTCTACTTCTCACTTCTTCTCAACTTCTTCTTCTTCACACTTTCTTCTATATTCTCACCTTCTACTTCTTCAAATTCTTCTTCTGCTTCTTCTTTTCACCTTCTTCTTTTTCTCACCTTCTTTTTCTGCTCACTTAATTCTTCTTCTCAACTTCTTCTAATTCTCACATTCTTCTTTTTCTCATCTTCTTCTGCTTCTTCTAACTGTCTTCTTCTTCTTCTGCTTCTTCTTCTTTTCCTCACCTTCTTTGTCTTCTTCTCACCTTCTTCTTTTTTTCTCACATGCTTCTTCTTCTTCTTCTTCATACCTCCTTTTTCTCACCTTCTTCTTCTTCGTCTTCAACTTCTTCTTCTCACCTTCCTCGTTTTCTAACTTATTTCTTCTTCTCAACTTCTTCTGATTCTCAACTTCTTCTTCTTTTTCTCAACTTCTGCTTCTTCTCACCTTCTTCTTCTTCTTCTTTTACTTCTTATTTTTCTTGTCACCTTCTTCTTCTTCTTCTTCTTCTCACCTTTTTAAAATTCTCACCTTTTTCTTCCTCTTCTCATTTTCTTCTTCTTTTTCTTCTTCTACTTCTAACATTCTTTTTCATCACTCCTTTTTCTTCTTCTTCTTCTTCTTCTTCTTCTCACCTTCTTCTTTTTATTCTCACCTTCTTCTTCTTCTTTTTGTTATTTTTCTACATCTCATCTTCTTCTTCTACTTTTCACCTTATTCTTTTCTGCTCACCCTCTTCATCTTCTTCTCACTTTCTTCTTCTCACATTCTTCTTCTTCTTCTTTTTACCTTCTTCTTGTCACCATGCTCTTCTTCTTCTTCTTTTTCTCACCTACTTTTTCTTCTTTTTCTACTTCTTCTTCTCACATTCTTCTTCTCACCTTCTTCTTCTCAAATTCTTCTTCTTCTTCTCACCTTCTTCTTCTTCCTCTTTT